>CAUYRT010057634.1:0-43173 GCA_963574885.1 Lepilemur ruficaudatus
GGGAGGCTGAGGCAGAAGGATTGCTTGAGCCCAGGAGTTTGAGGTTGCTGTGAGCTAGGCTGATGCCATGGCACTCTAGCCTGGGCAACAGAGCAAGACTTTGTTTAAAAAAAAAAAAAATACAACACCTAAGTGGACACATAGGAACAACATTTATCGGGTGTCGGGCAGACGGGAGTGGGGAGGAGGGGATGAGTATATACATACATAATGAGTGCGATGTGCACCATCTGGGGGATGGTCAGGCTTGAGGCTCTGACTGGAAGGGGGGGTAAGGGCAATGTACGTAACCTTAACATATGTACCCCTATAATATGCTGAAATAAAAAAAAGAAAGAAAAAACCCCCCAAAAATATCTGACACTGAAAAAGGAGATTAAAAATAAATATAAACTAAAAAAAATAAAATAAAAAAATAAAAAATAAAATAAAAAAATAAAAAATAAAATAGTTGGGTATTTTTGTGTTTTGAAAGGGGTCATTCTTTTGTTGTTAAATTATAATTACATAATTATAGTGTTATTACATTGTGGTGAGAGTGTATATATTCTGCCTTTTAGAATTATTGAAATATTTTTGATGGTCTAGTACTTGTTTATTTTTCTGAATGTTCCATGTGTATTTTTGAAAAATATTTAGTCTCTGTTTATTAATTTATTAATTTTGTTTTAAAATCCTCTATAGCCTTAATTATTTTTGTCTACTTGATTTGTTAAATTTTGAGAGAAGTACATTCAAGTATCCCAAAAGTATTATGGATTTGTGGATTTTTCAAATTCTCTTGTATTTCTAACAATTTCTGTTTTATATTTTGAAGATCTGTTGTTAGGTACATAAAGGTTCATGACTATTATATGTTCTTGATGGATGGTACCTTTTGTAAATTTGAAATATTTAATTGCCTTGATTTTGTTTGATTTTAATATTTCACTTCTATTTTATTTTATTAACTAATTTATTTATTTATTTTGGAGATAGGGTCTCGCTCTGTTGCCCAGGTTAGAGTGCAGTGGTGTCATCACAGCTCACTGTAACCTCAAACTCCTAGGTTCAGGCGATCCTCCTGCTTCAGCCTCTCTGGTAGCTCGGAGTACCTTAGGCACACACCACCACACCTAGCTAATTTTTAAATTTTTTGTGGAGTTGGGGGTCTCACTATGTTGCTTAGGCTGGTCTTGAACTCCTGGCCTTAGCCTCCCAAAGTACTGGGATTATAGGTGTGAGCTACTGTGCCTGACTCCTATTTTATTTTCAATGCATTTGTTTGGTATATCTTTAGTCATTCCTGTATTTTCAGTCATTCTAAGCTATTTTGATTTCAAAGTATCTCTCAGAATACCATGTAGCTGGTTTTTTTTTCTTACCCAACAAGAGAATCTTTAAATAGCAAAAATTGTTTTTATAATTTGAAGAAAACTTTAAAAATAAATGAATAAAATAAAATAAAATGAAAACATGATCAAATTCATAGAAGAGAAATTAAAATGGCTCTCAAACATATACAAAAATGTTCAACTTTACATATAAGATGAAAGCAAATCAAAACTACATTTAAAAAACATTTTTTACCTATAAAATTGACAAAGACCAAAAGTTTGATACCATTATGTAATGCAGAGTATAGGGAAACAAACTCTCAAACATGGCTCAAGGGCATACAAACTGCTTCAGAGCTTTCACACTTTTAGATGTACCTGTCTTTTGAACCAGCAATTCTACTACTAGGGATTTATTGCACACATGTATTTGCACATGTGCAAAATTACAAATATAGAAAGATATTTATTGCAGCATCATTTGTATAGATAAAAAAATATTGGAAACAACATAAATGTAAATCAGTAGGATACTGATGAAATAAATTATGGTTAATCCATGCATTGGAATAATGTGTGGGTTTAACTTTTTTTGTTTGTTTGTTTGAGACAGAGTCTTGCTCTGTTATACGGGCTAGAGTGCCGTGGTATCAGGCTAGCTCAGAGCAACCTCAAACTTCTGGGCTTAAGCGATCCTTCTGCTTCAGCCTCCCGAGTAGCTAGGGCTACAGGCATGTGCCATCATGCCCAGCTAATTTTTTCTGTGTATTTTTAGTTGTGCAGCTAATTTCTTTCTATTTTTAGTAGAGCCAGGATCTCACTCTTGCTCAGGCTGGTCTCGAACTCTTGAGCTCAAGTGATCCTCCTGCCTTGGTCTCCCAGAGTGCTAGGATTACAGGTGTGAGCCACCACACCCGGCCCATTTGTGGCTTTAAAAAAGAATGATACAGCTCTATACATGTTGATATGCAGCAACTTCCAACATACCTCAGGGCCTTGTCATTGCAAGATTAGAGTGTGTTGCTTTGAGTTACAGCTGGCAAAAAGTGGAAGGCAGAACTCCAGAGGTAAATTAGTCATTTAGGATCACTTTCTTATTAATGGCATTTCCTGTTTTCAGAAGAGGAAGCTGAGAAGCTGAGTGATAGACCTTCACATGGCTGGGGAAGAAAAGCTGGAGTCCATGGTCTCTCATGTCTGAACTTTGGGATGGAACCTAAAAGGATTAAGGACCGGAAATACACTAGCCCTCTAAGGAACTGCAGTTTAGCTTCAAAGCATCTCACATCTCACTCCTGAAATTGTAGTAAGGTGCTCCTGTCAGAGATAAAAGCAGGCCGTTGGTGGCTCATATTTGTAATCCCAGCACCTTGGGAGGCCAAGGTGGGAGGATCCCTGGAAGCCAGGAGTTCAAGACCAGCCCAAGCAACATAGTGAAACACTGTTCAAGGTATTAAGCTACCTGTAAACTAGCTATTTGAAAGGCACCCAAATCTTAGAAGTACTAAGAGAGGAGAAAGAATGGGGAGAAGTAATGTTTCAACAGATAATGGCGAAAAAACTCTCCAAACTGATGAAAGACATTCAGCCACAGCTTCAAGAAACTACTAACCCTAGGATAAATAAAAAGAAATCCACACCCAGCCACTCAGCTGTCAGTCTAATTGTCTGAATTCAAGGTGCTCTTTTCCCCTCGGGCTGCCTACCCATTACCCATTCTTCCAATCTCTTAGAACCAGATTTACCATCCAGCTGCGTCCTTCATTCATGGGTTGGATAATCTCTGAACCTGTGTTTATTTTATATTTGCATGAGTCATGTTTTTAACTTTTTGAAAACTGTACTTTGTATATACGTGAAACAAAGGATTCATGAGACAATACTATTTCTTCTTGCAATAAGTTTTCTGTACTATTTTATTTCATTTTATTAAAAATAACTCCAATCACAACCCACTAAATCTGGTCTCGACGTGCAGTTTAAACACTCTGCCTTAGCAGACTGGGCAGGAAAGGGTGTGTGTGTGGGGGGGGAGAATTGCATTTAAAAAAACAAAGCAAAACCCCCAAATCACTAATCCTTAAGTTTGTTTGTTCAGCTTCACCTTTCCAGGAATCAGATGCCTGTGGCCTCTCTCAGCCCTCGGACTCCGGGATCAGTCAGGGAGGCAATCAGGAAAAGCCAGCGGGCAGTTTGGCCTCAGCAGCAGGGACGCGAAAGCCACGGGGGCGGAGGCTATGGCGCTTTCGGGTGGCGATCGGCAGGCAGGCCGGGTCTCCCCTGGGTGGGGCCTCCGGGTCTTGGAAGCTGTCTGGGCCTCCGAGAACTTCGCTGCATTCCCGCCCCCCAGAGTTCAGACAAAAAAAAAGTTCTTGAGAGTCCGCGGGAGCGCGGGGTGGGGAGTTGGTAGCGGTGGCGGCCATGGTCGGAGCGCCGTGGGTCTCCCGAAGTCACCCTGTCCATCTCCTGCCTTCCCCCGCGCCGGGGGCTTCCAGCTGGAGAAGATGGCTCCTGTGTGTTCGTTAGATACCGCTTTGGAGGGAGTGGGGGCCGCGTAGAAAAGTGACCAGGAAGAGGCTTGTCTGGACCCGCCCCGAGCCACTCGGGCCTTTAAACCCGCCCCTGCCCTGCGGTGCCCCCGCGCTGGTCCAGGTGCTCCGCGCTCCGATCAGAGGCGAGTACGACCCATGGCTGCGCTGGGCTGCGCCAGGCTGAGGTGGGCGCTGCTGGGGATGCGAGCGGCCGGCCGTGGCCTCTGCCCACGCGGGGCCAGAACCAAGGCCGCAATCCCTGCCGCCCTCCCCGCGGATAAGGTAGCCGAGGCTCCTGTGGCCGGGCCTGGCGGCAGGCGGCGACTTCGAAACCCAGAGGAGCTTCCAAGTGTTGGGCAGCTGCGCTTCTTGTTTCAGCTATTTATTCAAGGCTATGCTCTGCGGCTTCATCGGCTCCAGGTAACCCAGCGGAAGCCTCGCGACCTGGAGATGGGGTGGGCACAGGGACAGAGGCTGGAGATGAAGGGGGTGTTGGACAAAAAGTGAAGGACACAGGAACTGACTTGGGCACTCACTGAGTCTATGGCCATAAATTGGAAACCTGTAGGGTCAATGTGCAAAGCGCAGACAGAACCCTTGGGCCGAAATGAACAGGCCAATGAGCGGTATGAATCAGGAGGACGCCAGCAAGGAGGTGATCTGGAGGCTGGACTTAAAGTGGACAGAGGTTGGGAGAGGAGGGCGCTGACTTGGGAAGAGAATGGCAGATGCGTGTATATAAGCTGACAGACATCACAGAATCGCTCTTTAATTCTGTGGCGATATTGGCGACCACAAACTTCTTCCGAAGGAAATAACTTCAGGAAAAATACAGAGGCCTCTTATAAATTTGCAAGGTTTTCTCCTTGGGGTGTGGGGGGAGACCCCAATATTGCTTCTCAGGGAGTGAAAGCAAAATCATAGACAGTAAGGAGAGGGTGCCTTTTTGTTATGAAGACATCAATGTCCAATAGGAAGGGTTTACCCAGTGGAACACAGATTTGAGGCAGGGATGGACCGACAGCCCACTGCCAGCTGACAGAGGCTGGAAGAAACCCAATGTTGACCCATTTTTGTTAAGTTGGAGTGGTTTTAGGAAATGAACCAAAGGGATTCATGTGGTCTCTGTCTTTCTAATGATGCTCAACAAATATTAATGCACCTACTATGTCCTAGGCACAGTTCCAAGTGCTGGGATTCCATGAGACGAGGTCCCTGCCCCTGCCCTCATGGGGCATATATGCCCCTTTGAGGAAGATGGAGGACAAAGAAGTGAATAGATCAATAAACAGTCAACTTCAGAGAGAGGACTCTGGGGGAAGAAGCTGCTCTAAGGTTGGGGAAGGATGGGGCCTTTGATCCACTGGTACCCTCTGCAGGGACATTTGGCTTTCCTATCTGTGACTGATAGGAGGAGGAGGCAGGTCTTGGGTTGGGTTGGCCAATCGTCCATAGGCCTCGTGTCTGTGCAGTAGAGGAGGGAAACTGAGGAGGAGCTGTGGGGACTGGGGACAGGGCAGGCCCTTGAGAACAGCCTTGAAGGCCAGGCTAAGGGCCCAGGTTCCTAGGAGGGGCCCAGGGTGGGCTCTTGAGCAGTCAGGGGCTGAGTGAAGATGGCCTGTGAGCACCAGTGTCCAGGTTTTGGCATATGTGGTAGGAGAGGCGCAGAGGGTCTCAGGTGACAAATGCTTGGTGTGGCAGCACGCAGGATGGAGAAGAGTGGAGCCACATTCCACAGAAAGCCAGAGTGGGGGTTGAGGATGAGGGGGAAAATGACCATGAGGGTTTATGAAGGGCAAAACTGACCACAACCAGGGCTGCATCCTCTGGACCTGTCCAGGTGGGACAGGGTCTCCTGGGACCTTGCATGTTGGGCTCATGATTCTGAGCCTTGGAGGGGCAGGTACATCTTGAGAGATGGTTAAAAAATCACTCCCTGTGGCCCCAGCTCCTCTAGCCAAGAAACCAGAGTCTTGTTAACTTCTGGTGCTTGATTTAACCTTTACAAATGTAAGGGGCCCAGTGAATGCCCCAAGGGTGAGGATTTCTCAGGGGGAGATTTGCTCAGGATTATCTCTAGAGTGGCAACTACCAGAGAAATTCTAGATGGCCTTAGGAGGAGGAAGAGGAAGCAGGAGAAAGCTAGGAATGTGTGGCCTTTGAAAGGGGAGCCTAGGGCTGGGATTTAGGAGAGGCCCCTGGTTTCAGTCCTTGTATCCCAAACATCTTAGGTCACATGAACCTGGGTTGTCCCATGGAAAATACATTATTAATCCTCCCTCTACATGTGGCCAATGTGAGTTAATAAGGAGCTAGTGTTGTACATCTATAAAACCCAGTTAATAGCCCTATTGAGGATGAGGGGATGTTTCAGTGACCCACCCACTTTGTATCAGTTAGAATTTGTTTGGTGGCCACTTAGACTGGCTGAAACTATAAAGCAGCTAGCTTTGTTATCTTATAGAAAGAAAAACTCTGATAGTTGAGTGTCCTTTAGATGTAATTTGCTTTAGAGATTTATGATGTTATCAAAGCAACATCTTTGTTTTTCTGTAGCTCTCTGGTCTCTGCTGTCTTGTAGAAGTTGATTGACTGGCTGGATCTAGGTTAACTGCCTATCCCTGAACCCATCATAGTGGCCAGGAGGAGATGGGTATACCCTGATTAGCTGAGTTGCATGGAGGCTTACTCCTAAAGTTGGGGTTGGGGTCCCTCCCACCCAAACCAGGTGGCTACCACACAAAGGGGAGGAGGAATGGGTGTAGGGGCAGCCAACCACAATGTCCCCTCTACCCTCACTTGTCAAAAACTGCATTAGCACACATAAAAGTAATAAAATCAGCTTAGCACTTAAGGGGGTGGGATAGGAACAGAAACATGTAAAAGTTATACTACTCCATAAATGCCAGTGACTTTCTCCTTCCTAATGAAAATAATGTCAAGAGTGCTAGAAAAATGAAATTTGAATGTGTTAAATTGATACATAAATTTATATTAACTTTACATCTTTCAAGGATGGTGAGCCTGAGAATGATGAGATATCTATTCTGTAGCTCTTATTGTGGACTACTTGAATTGGTGGGTCTTCCTGAGCCCCCCAATGCCCTGTGCACATATTTGTCATTTCATGTGTCATGTTTATTGTCATCATCTGTTTATAAGGCTTGGAGCTAGTGCTGTGAAGCTCTGAGGGCTGCCTATGTTTTTCCCACCTCTGTCCCCCGCCACACCCCCCATCCCATGTCAGGCACAGTCTTAGGCACAGGGGAGGAGCTGCGAGTGGTATAGCTGGAGTGGGTTAGTTATTAAGGGTGGAGGTTCCTGATAAAAGGATGAGTTTAGCCCCACACCTACCTACCACATGTTTTCTTGCCTTTCTGCCTTCCACCATGGGGTGACGCAGCAAGAAGGCCCTCGTCAGACACGAGTTTCTTGACCTTGGACCTCCAGAACTGTAAGAAATAAGTCTCTGTCCTTTATACATTGCCCAGCCTCAGGTATTCTGTTATAGCAGCATAAAACAAACTAAGACAGGAGATCAAACCTCCCAAGGATCATAATACTCCTTCACACAGTTATCTGTTGCTGCATAACAAATTAACCCAAATCATGGTGGATCAAAACAACAAATATTTTGTTCTATTCATAATTTTGAGGGTCAGGAATTCAGGCAGGGCACAGTGGAAATGACTTATTTCTGCCCCACGATGGAGTAGGGCTTCAACTTGAATGGCTAAAGATGGCTAGGATTGCTCACGTGGGGCCGTATGCTTGGGCCTCGATTCTGGTTTTGGCAGGCTTGTCACGTCTGCTGGGGCTGGAATGGCCAAGATAGCTTCTTCAGTGGCATATTTGGTGGCTGGGCTGGGTTTGGCCGGAGCAGCTGATATTCTCTCTCTCTTTGTGTGGCTGCTTGGGCTTCCTCACAGCATGGTAGTTGTAGGATAGTCAGATTTCTTATCTGGTGCTGGCTTCCCCCAGATTGAATGTTCTAAGAGACAGAGAGTGAAAGTTGCCCTTTTCTTAAGGCCTGGGCCTGGAAACTGGCCCAGCATAATGTCCACTGAATTCCACTCGTCAAAGCAGTTAGAGAGCCACTGAGACTCTAGAGAAGACATAGACCTCACCTCTTAATGGCAGTCATGTCAAAGAATCTGTGGCCATATTTAATCCACTAAACCCTTTTCCTGGGATTCAGGTACTTAGGGAACGAAATTTGTAACTACATTACTGGCCTGCTTGGTGTGCCAGGACCCAGAACCAAGGAGTAGAATTTTATGGAAGGAAATTCCATCTAGGCCTTGGAGAAACCTGATTGAATGTGCTTCTCTGGTGCATCTCCATTAGGTTAAGTATCTCTCTCCCTCGGATAGTGAAAGATAAACTGTTGCCAAATTCTTGCTGCTTCACTCCTCTCTTATGGATTTTGTAGAGACCACTCTCATTCTGTTAACACATTCTTTCTTCAGTTTGGATAACTCCTTGGATTAGATGGATTTTCTTCCCCAGCACTCATGTTGCCATCAAGCCTTCCGGAGATTATCCTCCAGTTACTGTGACTAGGCTTGAGTGTTTTCCAGTGTCCTCTAGCAGACATCTGTAGGTTGTCATTGAGGCTGTGGCAGAACTGGGTGCATTGCCCTGAAGCCTCAAGGATAGAAAATTTGAAACTATATATTAAGGCCGAAAATGTATGTGATATTAATTTAGCAATTGCACTGCCTGAGTTTTATCTTACAGATAAACTACTGTGCTCAAAGAAATTTTCAGGAATATTGAAGGTAGCATTATTTGTGGTTGGGGAAGATTAGAACGACTTAAATATCACCTAGTAGTGGACTAATTAAATTATGGTACATTCATATGATGTATTTTTATGCAACCATTAAAAAGAGTAGGGATAAAAAAGAAACAAAAAAGTAGGGATAGATCTATTGTATTAGTATGAATTGCTTCCTAAGAGATGGGAAGAAAGTAAGATGTAAAGCTATATAATATGCCATCATTTGTGGATAAAGAAAGAGTATGGGGCCGGGCACAGTGGCTCATGCCTGTAATCCTAAGCGCTTTGGGAGGCCAAGGTGGGAGGATTGCTTGAGCCCGGGAGTTCCAGACTAGCAAGAGCAAAAGCAAGACCCCCGTCTCTACAAAAAATAGAAAAAATTAGCTCATACCTATAGTCCTAGCTACTTGGGAGGCTGAGGCAGGAAGATTGCTTGAGCCCAGGAGTTTGAGGTTGCAGTGAGCTGAGATGCCACCACTGCACTCTAGTCTGGGTGACACAACAAGATTCCATCTAAAAAAAAAGAGATTAAAAATTAAAAAAAAAAAAGAGTGTAGGGTATGTATGCATCTATATATATGTTGGTATATGCATAAAATATCTGGGAGGACATACAAAAAATTGGTGACAATGGTTGCTTCTGAAGGGGCTTTGGGCTCTGGAGGTGAGAGTTAGGAAGAAGACTTACTTTTCATTGCATACCCTTTTGAACTCTGAATTTTAACAGTTTGCATACATTTATTACATTTTACAATTTTAAAAAACAACAACAGCAAGAGAATCAAGAGCCGGAGATAAAAGGATGGCTTACCAAATGCATCCTGTCCAACATAATATTTTCGGGTTTTTTGATACCCCTTCCTATTTTGTACCCCTCTTTGGCTCTGGGTCCTCACTTTTGATACCTGCCTCTACTTCCTCTCTCAGCACTGGGTCCCTTGCTGATCATCCATTCCCCATTCCTCAGCCTGTTGTCACTGTTCTCTCCCGCTAGGTCTGACTTGTAGACAAAGGTCCGCTCAGTTCCCTGAGGTTTGCCTCTGGATGTTACGGGAGCTGGGCGTGGGGGATGAGGGTGCTTGTGGTTTCCTGAGGGCATCCCAGGCAAAGCCTTTTCTTGCGTCACTCTAGATCTTCATCTACCCTCATCCTATTGTTTCTCTAGGTTGCATTAAAACAGACATCTTTCTGATTATTAAAGTAATGGCTGCACACATCCACAAAAATGTCCTTTTGCAGCTTTGTTTGTAAAATCAAAAATTCAGAAACATGTTAAATGTCCATCAACAGGGTAAAGAAATCGTGATATATTCATGTAATGAAATACTATACAACAGTCATCATGAACGTGCAAGCTGTTTATGGATCAATATGGATAACTCAAAAGCAGAGTTGAGTTCAGAATGATATGTACAATAGAATATCATTTTTTTAAATTTTTTTATTTTTTTTGAGACAAAGTCTCGCTCTCTTGCCCAGGCTAGAGTGAGTGCCATGGCGTCAGCCTAGCTCATAGTAACCTCAAACTCCTGGGCTCAAGCAATCCTTCTGCCTCAGCCTCTCAAGTAGCTGGGACTACAGGCATGCGCCACCATGCCCGGCTAATTTTTTTAATATATTTTTAGTTGGCCAATTAATTTCTTTCTATTTTTAGTAGAGACGGGGTCTCGCTCTTGCTCAGGCTGGTTTTGAACTCCTAACCTTGAGCGATCCGCCTGCCTTGGCCTCCCAGAGTGCTAGGATTACAGGCGTGAGCCACCGTGCCCAGCCATAATATCATTTTTATAAAGTAGAAACCACACAAAAATACTGTAGCTTACCACTGGATACATACATACATTTGTATGTATATATTAAAATTGTATATGACATTCGCAGAAGGCTTCATGTCAATTTCAGGGTAGTGGTTGCTCTGGGGAGGGGGAGCGAGGGACTGGGGAAGGGTAAGAAGGGGAGTTTGTATCTGACATTTTTCTTTTAAAAATTTTGAAGCAAATATGACACATATGAACATTTCTTAATTTTGAAGGGTGGGGTACGTGGGTGTTTGTAATGTTATTTTCTTGTATTTTTAACATCCAAATATTCATAATAAACAACGTAAGTACTCCTGCTCACCATGAGGCCAACTGGTGCCACTGGCTTGGTCGGATCTTGGAGGAGATCATTAAAGACAAGGTGCCGAACAAGGAGAACCTGGGAATGCTGCTAATTATTTAGCACCTCCTGTCACTTGTGGGAGGGGGTTGGGTTGACTCCTGATGACACTTTGGCTGCACCAGCACAGGGCTATCCAGGCTGGGTTTCTTTCCACCTTTGACCCTTCTCTCTGACATCTGTCAGCACAGATAAAAGAGTGGCCTGTGCCCGAAGTTAGTCTCTCCTGTTTAACCAGCTGGAGGCTGCCAGCTTTTAGGGCTGGCAAAAACAGTGCTTGTGTTTGTGAATTCTTTTTGTCCTCAGGGTTATTAACTTGCTGTTTTTGTGTTGTTTTGCTATGTGTGAGAGTCTCCCTAAGGAGCCTACTTGTTGGTAAACTTAATAGGCCACTAAATAGGAGAATAGAATATCAAAATGCAGTATCATATGGGATAGGGGTATTTGTCAGGTGATTTTAATGTTCTGGGTTTTTTTTTTTTTTTTTTGCTAACAGCTTTATGGAGATCTAATCGTATACCATACGATTCTCCCATTTAACAATTAAACGGTTTTTGGTATATTTGTAGAGTTATACAACCATCACTCTAGAAAGAAACCTGATATCCTTTAGCAGTCACCCTCATTCCCTCATCTCCCCTGGCCCCTGGTGATCACTAATCTACTTTCTGTCTCTGTGGATTTGCCTATTATGGACGTTGCATATGAATGGAATCATTCAATATGTGGTCTTTGTGACAGGCTTCTTCGACTTAGCATAATGTTTGTAAGGTTTCTCAATGTTCTAGCATGTTTTTGTTTTGCTTTTTGAGACAGGGTCTCTCTCTGTCACCTGGGCTAGAGTGCAGTGGCATCGTCATAGCTCACTGGAACCTTCAATTCCTGGGCTCAAGCAATCCTCTTGCCTCCGCCTCCTGAATAGCTGGGACTACAGGTGTGTGCCACCACACCTGGCTAATTTTTTCTATTTTTAGTTGTCTGGCTAATTTATTTTTATTTTTTGTGGAGACAGCTCTCACTCTTGCTCAGGCTGGTCTCGAACACCTGAGCTTAAGCGATCCTCCTGCCTTGGCCTCCCAGAGTGCTAGGATTACAGGTGTGAGCCACCATGCTCAGCCTTAATGTTGTAGCATGTATCGGTATCTCATTCCCGTTTATGGCTGAATACTATTCTGTTGTAGAGATATACCACAATTTGTGTATTAATTTATCCATTGATGGATGATATTTGGGTTGTTTCCACTTTTTGGCTCTGTGTAATTTTTTGCATTTTTAAGGTATCCTCGACTTGGAGCTGACCTCCCTAAATTTGTTTGAGGTCCCAACTCTGAAAATCTGAAGGCTGTGGCACTTTTCTACAGCAAAAATTGAGTTTATTTGCAACCTATTGCATGGGATTTCAGCTCCCCTCGCTGACTTCCAGCCTGTGCACACCCCAGTTCATGACCATAATCACCTTGGATGTGGATTAGTGCCTTCCAGGCACCATACCTATAATCCACTTAATGGCTGCTGGAACTTCCTTGGGTTATCCACCCTTAACATCTGGGCTAGCCACTGTGCACCTTTGCAATGAAATATTAATAGTAATATAATTCCTTTTTTAACCAATGAGGAAATACATTTTTTAAATTTAAAATGTCAGGACTTTTGGCCGGGCATGGTGGCTCACGCCTGTAATCCTAGCTCTCTGGGAGGCCAAGGCAGGTGGATTGCTCAAGGTTGGGAGTTTGAAACCAGCCTGAGCAAAAGAGAGACCCTGTCTCTACTAAAAAATAGAAAGAAATTAATTGGCCAACTAAAACTATATAGAAAAATTTAGCTGGGCATGGTGGCACATGCCTGTAGTCCCAGCTATCTGGGAGGCTGAGGCAGGAGGATCGCTTGAGCCCAGGAATTTGAGGTTGCTGTGAGCTAGGCTGATGCCACGGCACTCACTCTAGCCCGGGCTACAGAGCGAGACATTGTCTCAAAAATAAATAAATAAAATAAAATAAAATAAAATAAAATAAAATAAAATAAAATGTCAGAACTTTTGATGTAGAGGAAATAAGTGTAAGCTCACACATATAAGACAAAGCCAAGGCCTGACAGATTCAACTAGTAAAGGTAAAATAAGCCACTTTTAGATTTAGACAGTTTATTAATTACATAGACAGTGAAAAGAAGAACAAGCCAAAGGTGCCAGCTTCCCAAGATCCTTGTCTGGTATAACCAAAAGGACAACATCAAAATACAAGGGGACGGGTGACTGCAATGGAAGGTGCAGCTGAGGGGTTGTGTATTCTGCGGCTCTTCTGAGGGGTGTGGGGCAGACGCTTATCTCTCATCAGAACCCCGGAGGGAGGCGATGAAACTTTATCTCATGACTGCCTCCCAGGTGACTTACGAAGATGAGTGGGAAGTGGCTTCATAACAGCCATCCTTTCATGTTCCAGGAGGATCATAGTGTTCTGCCAGAGCTCATCAGCTATGGTTCAAGTTTTTGTATGCATGGCCACGTGCAAGGTTGCAGGTTGGGGCCATTCCCTTACAGCTCCACCAATTCTCAGGAGCACAGGCTACCCCTATCAGATACTCTGATTTTTTTTTTTAGTTTGAAATATTAAGGGGGTACAAAAGTTTTGGGGTTTTTTTTTTTGAGACAGGGTCTCACTCTGTTGCCTGGGGTAGAGTACAGTGGCATCATCATAGCTCACTGCTACATCAAACTCCTGGGCTCAAGTGATCCTCTTGCCTCAGCCTCCCAAGTAGCTGGGATTACAGGTGCACACCACCACACTCAGCTAATTTTTTTTTTTTTTTTTTTAGTAGAGATGGGGTCTTGCTCTTGCTCAGGCTGGTCTGGAACTCCTGAGCTCAAGTGAGTCTCTTGCCTCAGCCTCCCAGCATTACAGGTCCTAGCATTACAGGTATGAGCTACCATGCCTGGCCACAAATGTTTTTGTTACATGGATAGCTTTTATAATGCTTTAGTCAGGGCTGTAAGTGTGCCCGCCATCCAAATAGTGTTCATTGTACCTGTTAGGTAGGTTTTTCTGCCTCCCCTCCTCCCCAGATACTTTAATTAATTTTACCAATAGAGGCTTGCACCAAATCTTTTGTCTTAGGCAATATCAGACAAAACCATATACAGTTATGACCCCTGTAGGTTAATACGGCCTACTTAGAGGACAGACCGCTGCCAGCCTTCCCATCTGGAGGGTAACAAGAGCTGTTGGCAGCTTGCACATGCCCCCTCAGTTGGCCCATGGGAAGTTCAGGGCAATACCATTGTCTAGTACCACCTGTGCTGAAGAATTTGGAGCAACCTGTGACAAATGTACAAAAGAGGCTGACAATAACAGGATGAGACCAAAGAGACCAAATCAATGTCCATAAAGCTAATCTTGTTCTGTTGTCTTTAGTGGAAGCTGATCCTTTCCGAAGTCTGTGGCAGTTGGAAAGTTTCTAAGAGTTCTTAGATTCAGATTCCTTGTTGGCCAGTGGTCAAGTTGAGGGTGGTGGCAGCAGTGTGGGTTAGATGTCCTATAGATGAGAGCTGAGAGAGAGAGCAACAGTCCCTTCCTCCACCCCTGACCCCCTGGGGTTGGCCCCAGTGTCCTGCAAACCGCAGTGTTGTTCTCCTTCCACAGCCATGTAATTAGCATGACCAGTCCCTACAGCCATCACTTCACCCTTTTCCCCAGTCCTCCTCATGTCCTGCCCACACGCGTGCTCTGCTTTGTCCCCAGGTGGCTCAGTAGTTTCTTCCTCATATACCTTGCACCATATGTGTATATATATATATCTAAAATCATTATCATCACTATCCATGATTGCCCAAGACCAGCAAGCATAGCTGGTGGCAAAAAAAAAAAACACAAAACACCAAGTTAGGGTCAGTCACTTCTTGACTCTTTCTTCTTGCTACTTGGAAATTCCAGCAGCCTGGTTTCCCAAGGAGTAGGCATGAGAAGAAAAATAGTAGAAGAAGAATTCATTATGTGGTTTGGGTCTCTTACAGCCAATCAGGGCCTCTTTCCACCTCCTCAATCTCATAATTAAAAACTGTGTTTAAAGGGAGCTACCCTTCTGGTGAATTGCCACATTTATAGTCCAAACTGACTTTCTTAAGCACATGACCAATGGGAGCCAAGCCTTGACTGTCCAGTTACCTTCTTCAGTTTCTCTGTTCCGTCTGTCCGTGGTACCTGCCGCCTGGGGATGGTATGGGGCATGAAAGATCCAGCCAACATGGGTAGCTGCCCATTGCTGGGTACTTTTTGCTATAAAGGTGGCATCATTCTCTAACTGGATGGTTTTAGGGAATCGCCTTATGTAGCATAATCATCTAAGGGTCCTTGAATAATGTGCCCCCCAGCTGCTCTGTGGATGGAGATGGCAGTGCCATACCTTTAAAAGGTACCTCCTGCAGCCAATGCCCAGCAGTACCCTTGAGAGTATGGTAGAGGACCTATATAATCTATTTGGCAGGTTATATCGGATCTGGGATCCTTCACTATGTGCCTCAATGTTTCCCTTACACTGACCTATGTAACTGGCAGTCTGGGCATATTTCACAGGCTTTGTTGGCCTCACACGCTGGAATCACTAGGCCTTGTTTTGGGGCCCAGTCTTGAATTGTGCATGGATTACCATGCCCTGTGCAGTGGTGTAGCCATGTGGCTATGGTCTGGCCAGCTTGTTGATTTCACTGTTGTTTATCTTAAGGAGACTTTTTCCGCAGGCATCCACTCGGATCACAAACAGGGGCGTGGGTTTTGTGTGATCTGCTGCCATGTCTCCCTGAAGAGGCTGAGACTTGCTCATCCAGTTGTCCCGTTGCCAGGCACCAGCCCACACTGCCATCAATCAGTGAAAATGTAACAAGGTGCATTTGGGATGGTCTTTTCTAGGGCTGGTGCCGCAACTCACAACTCGGAACAGAGCTCTCTTTCCCATGCAAGTTTCAAATAGTTTTTGCTGGGGACGCAAAGCAGCAACCCAGTATCCTCCCCCCACCCCCAACACACACAGGCCTTTAGCTTAGCTGATCCAGCCATGAACCAGGCCCAGGCATCGTCAAGAACCTCAGTGCACCAAAGCCCCCAAGAAACCTGAGGTGCTGGCATAGACCCTGCATCTGAATCAGCACATCTGGAGGAGACTAACTATTTCACTTCTGTCCTGGACATACCACTTGCACTTAGTGAGGGGTGCTTGTTAGGCAATACCTATTTTGCTGGCGTTCTCATCTCTGCCCATCCCATGATAAGGATGTCAGGGCATAACAACACTTTGCTTTGTCACCCTCTCAATGTCTACCAGTGCTCAATAACAAGCCAGTAATTGTCTCCCAGAGGGGTATTCTGGATGGTGGTGTCAGGCAAGCTCCGTGTTCAACACCCTAGGTGGCAGTTGCCTGGCGGTGACATCTTTTTGCCACAGGCCCCATTCTGCGTAATTGTTAGTTACTGACACGTGTAGCACAAGATGCTTGTTAGGGCTGACTGGCCCTCGCGGAAGGGCAGTCTGTACAGCTTGCTGGCTAGTTTCCTTAAGCGTGTTGTCTCCAGCAGTTCTTGGATCAAGGCAGTGATCTTTTCTCCCACCCACCTGTTTCCTTGGCATCCTGTACTGCTTTACTGATACTGCAGGCCTGAGCTGAGAGGACTGGGTGGGCTCCTGGTGGCCCACTTGACCGCCTACCACTGTTCTAATTGTGGCACTCTTCCCCATTCGTAACAACCCTTACATCAAGAGAAGTATTACATGGATTTAACACATCCATTTCCATAGTACATTGTATTGACTGAGAAAGGCTCATCTGCTGTGATCATTTATTTTATGTCAACTTAGCTAGGCTATGGCACTTACTTGTTTGGTCAAACACCAGTCTAGATGTCGCTGTGAAGATATTTTTTAGATGTAATTAACATTTAAATAAGTAGATTTTGAGTAAAGTAGTTTATCCTCCATAATGTGGGGGGGCCTCATCCAGTCAGTTGAAGGTCTTAAGTGAAAAGACTGAAGTCCCCAGAAGAGGAAGGAATTCTGCCTCCCGACTGCCTTCAGACTCAAGATTGCAATACTGACTTCCCCTGGAGCTTCCAGCCTGCTGGCTTGTCCTGCAGATTTTACACTTGCCAGCCCCCACAATCACGTGACCCAATTATGTAAAATAAATCTCTGTTTATACATACATCCTCTAGTTTCTGTTTCTCTGGAGAAGACTGATGAATGCACCTACAAAATCACATCAGTCCATTGCCCAATCTGAGAGTGACTTTTAAAGTAATTTTTTGATCATTCCCATGGGGTAATTTCTTGGTACCTCAGTGACTTGTGTCCCAGTGTCTGAAAAGGCTGCAAAGATTTGACAACCTTGGTTGCCATCAAGTCCCCAGTACTCCTTGGTAAGTGCATAAGGCCTCTGGGCCTCTGCACTAGTCCTGGTCATCTTGAAGGGGGTAAGATCTGGGTAGAGAGGTGGTGGGAAGGCACTGGATCAACACTAGTCCCAATAGCACAGACCTCAGCATGGGGGTCCAGGTCCTCTTCGTCCTCTCCCTGTTGTCCACAGTAAATGCCAAAGCTCACTGGGGATTCACGTTATTACAACCTGGGGCTTTAAATTTTTTGTCCCTGTCATGGCTCAAGAGCAAAAGAGAATTTCTCTCCTGGGCAAACCATCAATCTCCTCTTTTGGGGCCTCTTGGCCATAACTGCCGGGTCCATATGGTCCTATAGTCTTGCTATATACTGAATGTTTATGTCCCCCCAAAAATGAATATGTTGAAATTTAATCCTCAATACAATGGTATAAGGAAGTGAAGCCTTTGGGAGGTGATCAGTGTATGAGAGCTGAGCCCTTATCAATGGAATTAATGCCTTATTAAAAAGGCTGTGATCGTGCCTCTGCTCTCCAGCCTGGGTGACAGAGCAAGACTCTGTCTCTTAAAAAAAAATTCTTGGTGGGACGCAGTGGCTCACACCTGTAATCCTAGCACTCTGCGAGGCCAAGGTGGGAGGATTGCTTGAGCTCAAGAGTTTGTGACCAGTCTGAGCAAGAGCGAGACCTTGTCTCTACTATAAATAGAAATTAGCCAAACAACTAAAAATAGAAAAATTAGCCAGGCATGGTGGCGTGTGCCTTTAGTCCCAGCAGCCCAGGAGGCTGAGGCAGGAGGATGGCTTGAACCTAGGAGTTTGAGGTTGCTGTGAGGTAGGCTGGTGCCACGGCACTCTAGCCCAGGCAAGAGAGTGAGACTGTCTCAAAAACAAAAACAAAACAAAAAAACACTTACTTTACTGTGCTTGCCCTTTTTCTTGTGATGAAGTGGGGTGAATGAAGTGGGCATTGTGACTTATTTAGGCTATTATTGACCTGTATTCCTGAATCTGTGTCACCATCCTTTATTTTCAGTAAATGGCTTGGTGTCACTATTTAAGGGGATTCCTTGCTGAAGTTTTTGTAGCTCAATGCTTTCTGGTGCAACACGTTGCCATCAATCTGAAGACATTTCTGGTCATGTGTTCCACCCACAAATTAAATGCCTTTTCCATTTGTCACCCCAGCTGCAGTGCAGTGTCACAATCATAGCTCACTACAGCCTCGAACTCTTGGGTTCAAGCGAGCCTCTTCCCTCTGCCTTCCAAAGTGCTGGGATTACAGGTGTGAGCCACCACACCCAGCCTTTCTTTCCTTATTAAGTTGAGAACTTCCACCTTTTCACTTAAAGGAGCACTTTACAGCATCTCTTTTCAGATATCTCACTGAGATATCTACGGGATATCTGCATTGCCAGCATCACTACTCTTGCGCTTTGGGGGTATTATTAAGTAAAATAAAGGTTACTAGAAGGCAAGCACTGTGGTACTGTGACAGTGAATCTGATAACTGAGATGGCCACTCAGTGACTAACGGGAGGGTAGCTTTTACAGCATGGAGACATTGAAAGGATGACTCACGTCCTGGGCAAGATGGGGCAGGATGGTATGAGATTTTATCATATTACTGATAGCCTACAGGTCACATTTGGCTGTTTACTTGAAAAGTAAACAGGCTTCCAAATTAACGAGCCTTAAGGAAGTCTTATGATTTATGGTGGCATCCTGCCCATCAATGCATGAGTGAACTAATAAAATGTAGTTTATGGATACCATGGAGTACTATTCAGCTATAAGAAACAATGGTAGTATAGCACCTCTTGTATTTTCCTGGATAGAGCTAGAACCCATTCTACTAAGTGAAGTATTCCAAGAATGGAAAAATAAGCACCGCATGTACTCACCAGCAAATTGGTATTAACTGATCAACACCTAAGTGGACATATCGGAATAACATTTATCGGGTGTCAGGCAGATGGGAGGGGGGAGGAGGGGATGGGTATATATATACATAATGAGTGCAATGCACACCATCTGCGGGATGGACATGCTTGAAGCTCTGACTCTGGCAGGAGGAGAAGAGGGGAAAGGCAAGGAACATAACCTAAACATTTGTACCCCCATAATATGCTGAAATAAAAAAAAATCACAATGAGATATTACTTAACTACAGTGAGAATGGTTTTTATCAAAAAGTACTAAAACAACGAATGCTGGTGTGGATGCAGAGAGATAAGAACACTCATACACTGCTGGTGGCACTGCAAATTAGTACAACCTCTACGGAAAGTAGTATGGAGATACCTCAAAGAACTAAAAGTAGAACTACCATTTTCCACTACTGGGCATCTACCCAAAGGATGTATAATTTTTTAGTAGAAGTTGAAGAAGAAGATGAATTGGGCCTATGAGGTCCCAAATTGAAAATTTGATCTGTTCTTATCTGTTCTGTGAATAGAGACTTGCTCCTCCTAAAGATTGTATTTAATTATTAATCTATAAAGCACTTTTGGAGGACATGAAAAAATATATGAAATGCTAACTTTATTTTTAGACAGTATTTTTCTAATCATGGCATCAAATTCAAATAGATACGCAAAACAAAAATATTTTGAAAACCTAGTTTGCACCAAGATTAAGATTTTATGCTGTTGATTGTCATCAATATAACGAAATTTTAGGCTCTACATGTTTATTCTGTTCCTTCTGGATTAAGAGCAAAAGTTATACTTTGATACTCAGAAAATTAAATCACTTCTAGAAAAATACAGGAACTACACAGAATCTATTTTAACACTGTCAAAACTATTCTAGGAATGTATTCCTAAAATTATAATTGCTTCCCTAAAATTAATCTCTTTTAGGAAAAGAAAATCTAATCTACTTCCCATTGTGGTAGCCAAACTTAACTAGGGAAATTTCTTAGTTGGGGACACAAAGTAATAATATCATAATTCTGATTCTCAAAAGTAGTTATCCCTTCCAATTTCTTCTTTTATGTGCTTGTCAAAATCACACCTAATCTTTCCAAACTACACATTCAAATATGACTTCTTCCAAGAAGGTTCCTTGGATTTTTCCTGTCCCTTCTTTCACCAGCCATAGCCCCTTGCTACTTTCTCAGGTCCACTCATGTTTTGCTTCAGTAAATAGTTTTTTATGTGTTAGTTCTCCTGTTACAAATATATTCATCTCTGTACCACCTCTATCCCTACCCCTGCAACCATCACACACCTTGCTTATACTCTACTCTCAATAAATATTCATCAGCTTAATCTTGGTATATATAAACTGTTTTCCCTCTGATTTTATAACTGAAATCCAGCAGTATATTTTTTTATAACCTGATTTTTAAAAATCCTGTTGGTACAGTTGGTACAGCCTGTAGCGCAATATTTCATGAAACCATCCAATATTATGCTGTCTTCTCTAATGAATGAGTGCAGACACAGAGAGACCTCCTTACTGCCTTCTTCTTTATTATTATGAACTCATCTCTGCATTTGATAGGAATTACTGTTTTTATTCCATGGTGGTTGGTCATTGTCTGTCGATCTAACTAATTCAATTGGGAAACATTTTAATAGACCAGCAGTTTTATAAACAAAATTATATTTTTAAAAAATTCCTTTATTGTTCTCAAGTTTGGAAGATAATATTTAGAGAAAAATTTGATTATTATGCTGTTTTAGAGTATGAATCTTATAAAAATGCTGCTTTTCCCTTTTTTTAGACATAATTTATTTGTATGGTTTACAAAAAGAGTGAATAAAAATGCTGCCAGAAGTTGTTTCTTTTGGAAAAAAAAAAGCACATTAAGTTACATGTTGGTAAAAATATATTTTTAAAAAAATTTTAATACTTTTGATATAATTTTTCCTTTTCATTTATCTCCATTCTCCACCAACCCCAGGGCTTCCTGAGTTTTCCAGACTCTAGCCATGAAATAACTGTGGTTAAAAAATTAACTTTTGTTTTAATTATTGTACTTTGTATTGTTCTTTTGCTATTTCTTCCACATTTTGAATACAACTAGGCCTTTTTCAAACAAATACTTTACATGTCAATCTCTTCCATTTTGGAAATGGCTTTATGGCATTTCTATCAGAAAGAATTTTTCTTGGTAGAAAGTTTGTGTTCCTGATCCTTTCTCATCTCAAATTATCATATATCAGATTATTCATATCTTCTAATATGATTAGTATACTATCTTATATTATTTCGTACACTGAGGTAGGTATTTACTTTCATAGCACTAAAAATGTTACTGAACTAATAAAGCGCTCCAAAGGTCTGTAAGTATCCTTGCAGCAAGTGTTTTTTGAAAATTTTAGACTATTTCATTTTGGCTAAATTTATGCTTAGTCTGTTGATTCACTATATAGTACAATTTCTAAAAAAAAAATAGCCTTAGAAAAGAGGAGATCCTGCCACATGTGACAACATGGATGAACCTTAAGGACATGATGCTAAGTGAAATAAGCCAGTCACAAGAAAGACAAATACTACTTATATGAAGTATCTAAAATAGCCAAATTCATAGACTCAAAGAGTGGAATGGTGGTTGCCAGGGACTGAGAGGAGAGAACAATGAGGAGTTACTAAAATTTCAGTCCAGCATGAGGAAAGCACTCTAGAGATTTGCTGTATAGCAATATGCCTATAGTCAACAGTAATGTATTACACACTTAAAAATTTGTTAAGAGTATAGATCTCATGTTATGTGCTCTGATCATAATTTAAAAATAGAAAACAATTCCAAGCATTTGTGTTGGTAAAACAGTTCAGTAGGTTAGAATGTGGTGTGAGTTTTCTTTACTATCCACTATAGTTAGGTAGCTTAAGTATGTTATAAAGGTTACATCCCAACACAATACCTAAACCTACACTTACCAATGAAAATCTTAGTGTAAGGAATAAAAAATTTGGCCAGGCGCGGTGGCTCACACCTGTAATCCTAGCACTGTGGGAGGCCGAGTGGGTGGATCACTCAAGGTCAGGAGTTCGAAACCAGCCTGAGCAAGAGCGAGACCCTGTCTCTACTAAATATAGAAAGAAATTAATTGGACAACTAAAAATATATAGAAAAAATTAGCCGGGCATGGTGGTGCATGCCTGTAGTCCCAGCTACTGGGGAGGCTGAGGCAGAAGGATCGCTTGAGCCCAGGAGTTTGAGGTTGCTGTGAGCTAGGCTGATGCCACGGCACTCTAGCCTGGGAAACAGAGAGAGACTCTGTCTCAAAAAAAAAAAAAAAAAAAAGGAATAAAAAATTCCTGAGACCTAGTTAAAGGTGGTATAAATGTAAAAATTTTCCTCTAGTTGACTGAATCACTATGGGTCCTGTTTTTGCTTCATTTCTTGGCATTTTCTACATGTCTGCCAGTTTGTTATACAGTAACTTTTAAAAGATTTGATTGTTTTTTTTAAAACATAAAATTTGTTACAATAAGGGACATTAAACTATAGCTTTATAGAATTGAAAGCGAGAGCAAAAATAACTGAGTCAGTCTTTAAGATTCTTAATTTTTTGTCACAATGGATCAAAATCGTGACCAATTAAAAACTGAAAACTTAATAGAAGATATACTCTGTGCTTTCATGAAGATGTCAATATAATTAGAATGTTGATCAGGATAACACTGGTAGAGTCCTACAGATAGGATATTGTACTATACTTGACTTTAAACACATGTGCTGGGTGGTAGCCTTGATTTGATTTTATAGAGTAGTCTCAGTATAACAGTGAAAGTGGTAATTTAGAAAATTAAAAGCCCAGGTTAATATGAAATTACATAAAGGCAAGAGAAAGAACTTCCTTCCAATATCCTAATGGTACAGTTTCACAGTCCAAATGTGGGTAAGTTTCTCTTAAAAACATATCCCTATGCACAAATATCTCTAACTTTAAAATACCCATTTTATGTCTTAGGGCGTGAAGAAATGGGCTTCCTAGAACAATGGAAACCCACAGGCAGAGGCACTGCTCGGTGACACCAGAGCGCTGACTCTTTCACCCCTCCCCTGCTCCCACCTGGCATGGCCTTGCTTGGGGTATGGCCTCCCTCACGCCTGCAAGTTTGGTTTAAAAAGCAAGAGAGGTGGCAGATTCTAAAATTCACTTGAATGGAAGCACATAAATTGTTAGTATAACAATTTTTCTGGGAGAGTGGTGTCAGCCTTGGTAAAAGGGGGAAAAAAAAAGATGTCAGCCTTGGTAAAGGGAAAAAAAAAAGAATTTCTCTGGTTCCTCAGCTCTGGCTAGGTGATGCCTGTCATGAAAGAAACAGGAAACTCAGCATTCGTAAGGGAGCTAAGGGCCAAGGAAAAGCAGCCCTGAGGTGTACAGGGGCACCACATGCCTTGGGGGCAACTCCTGGCTCTAACACAGTATTTACATCCTTGGTTAAATAAATCAGGCCCTGAGTGTACATGGTACTTGAGTGTATATGTATATGTGAGTGTGTGTGAGTGTCTTTTTTCTATCTATCCACAATTTATAAGCAATAATATATGTTTCAGGGTGTTTAGACACTAAAAACTGAAGGCTCTTCACCCATAATTTAAATGAGAGCAGTCACTGGAAGTGGAAGCATATTTCCATATAAATTTATGAGCAGTCAGTACCAAAAAAAATCTGTTGGTGAGTTCTGGAAAACATTAGCCATAAAATTCCTCGTACTTTGCAGAGTAAATGAACATAAAGACCGTCAGATATTCCCGGCATAACTGACAGTGTTCAAACATTGTACGCAGTAGTGTTATCTTTAGTGATTTCTAGGTCAACTTTGGAGTTATTATTTTTAGTAAAAAAAAGAGTATTTCTTTTTATATATGAAAATCCCTTGGTTGAATTTTTAAATTATGTGATACAGTGGCCATTGGGCATTTAAAAAAACTGAATACTGGAAATCTAGTCACATGTCTGGCCTCTCCAAGCAGCCTGGTTGTTAACATGCAAACTTTCACTTACCACCAGAGGCTCAGTGCGAGGTCTGGGCAGGCAAGAAAAGGTCTCCCGCAGGAAGGTGGTAATCTCCAGGAGAAGCTGGCACGCTGCCATCTTCAAGGCAAAGGGGCAACCACATTTAGAGGGGTTCACAGTACCTATGGAACGAAAGAGTTCTTTCATAAGAAGACAAACCAGTTAAAACATACAGAGAGGCACAGTTTGATGGACATAGCTACACATATGTAAAACCAAATTGCATATGAGAATGTTACCTATACATGTCCAAAATCAAATTACATGTGAGGACTTTACCTATATAAGTTCAATTTACATCTCTCTAGCAAATTTATGCATTGCCATACACCTCTCTCTTCCTCTATTTTGTCATTCTATAAAGAATGCTTCAGTATTAAAATATCAGATAAGCAGAACTAAATCATTTTCCTTAAAGCATCATAGAGTAATAAAATGCAGCTCCAACTAAACTGGAACAGCTTTCAATGAAAACAGAAATGGAAAGTAGTCTTGCAAGATTTCCACATTGCTACTCAGTCAGATTTAGACTATGGACATGGCAAGAAACTGGATTTGGAATTACAAAAATCACATCAGCTCATTTTATGAGGGATGTTTGTCTTGATGTTCTGAGGGCAGTGAAGTTTCAGCTCTAGTCTAGATGTGTTTGTGCAAGACAGACAAGATATACTTACCTGATCATACAGTTTACACAAGCTAGCCTGTTATAGTAAGGCACAACTACACTAGAAGTGTGCAAATATTTGTTTTTCTCTGAAGAATATTGGTCTTTGAATTAGTAAAACATTGTCTCAACATAGGCCAACTAGCAGATTTTGCTCTAAAGACAAATAATAGCCAAGGTGACATCATAATGACTTTTAAAATTCTTAGGATTAATTCTCAGATATGTGTCATCACAAATAATGCAGAAATGTACTGATTACTTAACAGTGTTCAGAAAAGATCAAAGCCATGTAGAGTTCTGTCTCTCATAAAAGAAAGAAAATAGTTACCTATTTTGAATGAATCAAGTCATCAAGCAATCACAGTATCATTGCATGTCAACATTCCTAAAAATATCTCTAAAATGTTTCCTGAGTGCTAGGCTTTCTTAATTGAATAGAATATATACTTCATGATTTCAGTTGACAATAGGTAGAAATTATGGTCTTTCTGAAGATAGCTAAGCTATTGTTTCCTCATGAAAACCATTATTTTCTCTATAGAGTTAATATGCGGCTGAAGACTTTGCCTCTCATTAAGAATGGAAAAGACAAACTTCTGTATAATCTACAGACTGAAAGTTGCTTGCACCATAATTAGCTTTTAAATGCAAGATGAGCTATGTATTGACTTGGAAGTGGAGCTAAATCAGACATATCAATCTTATATTTAATGGAGGCTGTATGACTAAAAATTGCCTGGATGTGCAAAACTTAAAAAAAAAAAAGAAAAACAATAATGAACACTAGACATGCAGTCTCAACCTCTGGCTCCATACTTTTATTCTTGAGGTTATCATCCAGAGTCTTCCTATCAGTCCTGTAGACAATGAACTTGGTCTTTGTCCAGTCTATCTCATGGCTATCACATGAAATATCCTGTTAGAATGCTCAAGATTTTAGTTCTATGCGGTTTCAACAAAAAAACTAATATACCAGGCATAGCATATTGGTAAATGATACCTATGTGGTCTAATGGAGATCCAAGTTTGTTTTGGCCTAGGAGGATGGATCTGTTTAATATTGGTTCAGCACCTCCATGTTCTTAGGGTGGAAGGCTGGAAGATACAGGGAGGTTTGTGGATGCCTTCTGGCTAGATGGGTCTCATGGTAGGCCTTCACTAGCTTCTGTGATGGCTGGATAATCCTCAAGTCTTCCTCTGGATCAGACTCAATTCCATGAGACATTCTAAGACTGTCTAGACTATCCTTGGGGCCAAGTTTCATCATTATGTTGGAAGGACTAATGTGAGAATTTGGTGTTTTGTCAACAGTTAAGTCAAGAAGATTTTCTCTGATTAGATAAGATCTTAGAAGGGACAAAATGATTAAACAATGCAAAAAAAAAGAGTGGATTGTTAAAATTTGGTATATGTTCACAATGGAATATTACTCAATTTTAAGAAATGACAGTGAGCTAGCACCGCTTTTATTATCCTGGATTAAGCTTGAGCCCATTATTCGAAGTGAGGTGACACAAGACCCGAAGAATGGGCCCCACTCATACTTGCCATCAAATTGGTATTGACTGATTAACACTATGGTGCTCAAAAAAAAAAAAAAAAAGGACCCGGGGGTATCTGCGAAGTCAAAACTGTTTTCATAATAATAGGAAGATGGAATTCATCTTTTCCACTCACTATCTCCTAAGTATACTTTTCCAGAGACTATATGACATATAATATTGCAACATATTGAACACAGAAGTAGAGATGAGAAGCCAGTTATATTTCTATTAAGCAGATATTAAAGAGACTTGCAAAAAATATAAAACAATGTTGCCCTTGTCATTATATTTCTTTTTGTTTTAGAAAAGTTATTTTTCCTAAAAATGTGTTCATGTTAACATGTAGTGAATGATTATTTTTATTTTTAAATGAAATAAATCTTTTAAAATCCTAGTTGTAAATATTATTATGGTAAATATCAATAGATTACCCAGTGGTGTGTTGGAGCTGGCTTGCCTCAGTTTGCAAGAAAGCTATTCATAGCTTGAGATAGGTAGGTGGGAGTTGATACAATGGAAATCAGAAAACACCACAAATCAGAGCATTTGTTTTGGAGAATTGGTTTACCAGCACACCACTGGACTCACTTAACGGAAGTTCCTTGGGATCCTCCATAATTTTTAAGAGTGTAAAGTGTTCCTAAGACCAAAAAATTTACAAACCTCTGCTCTGCAGCATTTAACACTGTTAATTGATACATTCTCGATACTCCTTCCACGCCCCTACCAGCTCTTTACGCCCCAGCTCTGCCTGTCCGTGGCTTGGCTCACACAGCACAACTCAGAAACCTCTTCCATTCATCTAATCCTCATTCCTCAGCTCTCCTCTTTCCCTGTATCCTAACAGAGCACTGGTCCTCCTTAATTTAGTCTCTGAGACTTCTCTCTGCTAAAACACAGAACTTCTCAAAGTGTATCTGAATCACTTGGGGGTGCTTATTAAAAATGAATATTCTTAGGACAATTGTATCACCCCAAACCTACTGAAGGTGCAAGTCTTTGGAAGAGGTAGTGTAGTCAACTTTGTAATATCAAGTAGTGACTCTTAGAATGATCTAAAGTTTGAGAAGCCTCTAATCCTCTCCCTTTGAGGATCTCACCCATTTGTATATCCTTAAACACCTCTTTGTCTGTAGCCTCAACTGCTCCCTTAAGCTCCAGACATGCGTCTTTAAATTATTCTACAACATCTCCACAGACTACCTCACTACCACTTCAAGCTCAACATTACCCAGACATAACTCAACTTCCCAAGCAAATATGCTGCTCACTCTGTTGTCTTGTCCTGGGTTAATGACACTACAGTTCTCCCAATTACTCAGAGTTGGACTATTGAAGTGATTTTACCTTTTACTCCTTTTCCACTGCTCTTTTGTCTAACTAGATGCTTGGACCTATACATTCCACCTCTGAAACATCCCTTGTGTCTCACCCATCCATTTCCAACCTAGTTTAGCCCTTCTTACTTTAGCCCTAGATGATTAAATCACCTTGCCAAGGGATGTCAAGAAGTTCAATTTCTCAGTGATTTGAAAACCAACACCTTTTAATGCCCCTATGACTTCTAATGCCTCCTGCTGGCAGGTAAATACAACATACTTGGGAAATTCTTTTGGAGAAGGCTATATGGTCATTCACTGTCTCCCTAGGTACAGGTGAAGGGCTGCTTCCAGCACAGAAAACTGACCTCAGGCCAGGCGAAAGCAGCAGGCTTTGGTCCATGAGAGAGCTGGAATACCAGGCATTTTTTTTTTAAAGGAAGCTAAGAAGTTAGAGCACCCAAGGGTCTCTGTTGCTGCTAGAGAGGCAGAGCACAGATGCTGAGAAATCATCCCAAAGAGTTATAATACCACTACTACACATGTACTTGCTGGAGTCAAAGTAGTTTTAACTGTAAAGGTCAAAATCTGAGCAACAGTGGGAGAAAAAAGGTACATGTAGGGCTATTGAGAGGGGAAGGAGAAGGTTGAAAGCAAAAAGAGTAGTCATGATGTGTTGGATAGACCCTGCTCTATGCCAGGAGGCGGGCCTGTGTGCATCACAGCCACCCAGGGTACCTGTGCTCTGGCTTCTGGTTGGGGTGGACTTATGGGAACCATGAATAGAGGAAGATTGTAAGCAAGGAGAATGAATTCAGAGTATTTTCCTCCAGCCAGATCTGCTACAGCTGCCTGAATCCTCCCCTGAAGGTCACAGCCCCTGCCAGATAGTTCTTTCCTCAGAATCCTCTGCATTGCAAGGACAGAACCTGCACTGTCCCATGTGCTGCTCTACGTTCTACCTACAACTTTGTAAAGAGTTGCTTTATGAAATTCTCCCCAAATCATCCCAATTTCATTGTGTCATGTGTGTCCTGCTGGGACCCTAACTGATAGACATGGGTGCAGAAAAAAAGAAAAGCCCAGTGACAACAAGTAGAAGGAAGAAGAAGGAGAAGAGCAGACAACTAATTTTCCTCCATGAAGCAAGCCCCCCACCTGTCTTGGTCACACTCTTGCTCCAGCCCCTCTCTTATCATGTTACCTTTTTCTCCTTCCATATTTCCTTATCCATCTTCCTCATTACTTTACTTAATCCACCATCATCTCTTCCCTCTATATCCATTGCTTTTAGTTCACTAACTTAAGCTTTTTCTTTTCCTGACCAGTTTATCTAATTCTCTGTTCATTCTGAAATAAATACAGTCATGTGCTGCATAACAATGTTCTGGTGGACAATAGACTGTATATATGAATGTGGCCCTATAAGAGCATAAGAGTGTATTTTTACTGTACCTTTTCTATGATTAGATGTGTGTAGATACAGAAATACTTATCATTGTGTTACAATTGCCCACAGTACTCAGTACAGCAACATGCTGTACAGGTTTGCAACCTAGGAGCAGTAGGCTATACCATATAGCCTAGGTGTATCATAGGTTATACCAGCTCAGTTTGTGTAAGTTCACTCTAAGATGCTTACGCAATGAGTAAATCACCTAACAACAAGTTTCTCAGAACATATCCCCATCCTTATGTGATATATGACTAGAGTTTCATCTTTCAACGTAAGGTACCAGGTGGTTTGCTGGGCCCTGCCTCATATAAACTTCCTGACAAGGCCCCTCCAAACCTTCTATCTTCTAAATACCATGGAGTATAAAAAAGTTGAACTTATAGAAGTAGAGAGAGTGGTGGTTACCAGGAAGTAGGAATGGGGTGAGGGGGAAATTGGAGAGAAATTGGTCAAAGGATACAAAATTGCCGTTAAACAGGAGGAATAAGTTCAAAAGACCTATTGTACAACGTGGTGACTACAGTTAATAGCAATGTATTGTATTTGTGAAAATTGCTAAGAGAGTAGATTTTAAGTGTTCTCACCACAAAAATGGTTAAGTACGGGAGGTAAGGAAGGCACTTGTTAATTAGCTTGATTTAGCCATTTTACAATGTATACATATTTCAAAACAACACGTTGAACATGATATACACAATTTTTAATTTGTCAATTAAAAAATAAATTTAGAAAAAAGCTCAGGTAAATGGGCAGTGGTTTTAAAATACAGCTAAAGATTCTTTGCTTTTTATTCTGATGAGGGCTATGTATTGCCCCATTGATTTATGGCAGGCTTGTAACAACTTAACCTAATAAAATATGGCAGAAGTGACACAATATTACTTCAGAGGCTAGATCATAAAAGGCCATGCAGTTTCTACCTTATTTCTAGGTACACTTACTCTTAAAGCCCTGTCCCACCATGTAAGAAGTCCTACAACCTTCATGCTATGAGGAAGCCCAAGCCACACGGACAGCTATATTTGAACCTGGCCTTCAAGTCATCCCTAAGAGAGACCTCTAGATCATTCCAGTCCTCCCAGCTGAGGCCCCAGATATTGCAAGGCAGAGACAAAGTCATCACTGCTCTGCACAGTTTGAATTTCTAACCCACAGAATCTGAGGGTAATAAAATGGCCGTTGTTTATAAAAACAAAAATCTCCCGTCTTCTCCATAGGAAACCACCCTGCCTTCAGTCTCACAGCTTCTTAAAGACACACTACCCTTGCAGCTTCCTCTAAATTCTCTCACTAATCCTCCCATCTCTCAGGTACCAGCGTTTTCTGCCAATCATTTGTAAACCAAGGTATTTGGACAGGACCCATGGTCTAGAATTGCACTGTCTAGTACGGTAGCTTCTAGCCATAGTGTGGCTGTTTAAAAAAAAATTAAATTGAAAATTCAGTTCCTCAGTTGGTCTAGCCACATTTCAAGTGCTCTATCACCAGTAGTAACTACTGTATAGAACACTTCCATCATCACAGAAAGTTCTACTGGGCAGATCAAAGTCTACATTAGGGTTTCTCAGCCTTAGAACTATTAATATTTTGGGCCGGTAAGTCTTCAAAGTGGAGGGGGAGGGCTGTCTTGTGCATTGTAGGATGTTTAGCAGCATCCCTGTCCTCTGCCCACTAGATTCGAAGAGCACTCCCCCAGTGTGACAACTGAAAATGTCTCCAGACACTGCCAGACCCTGATTTAGATGAAATCATACAGCTATAGATTGTGTTTTGCTCACTCACAGAGAAGGAGCAAAATGAGTTACGAAAGAAGAGAAGCGAGAGAGACTTGAAGCCAGTTATAAGAGACAGAGTAAGGAAAAGAGGCCAGAGGGTAAAAGGTTTATCACAACTTTTATTTTTTCATAAAAGGCCCTAGCCATTCAATAAGGCACAGCAGATTTTATTCTGGCTGCCCCCACGGCCCTTGGATCAAGCAAACGGGCTCATGGTGAGGTACATTGCCCGCACTCTACCCCCAGGCCTGTCAGGGAGAGTTTGGGCTTTAGTGTAAATGGATGATGTCTACTGTTGAGAATGTGAAGTGCAAGGCTGCCAAAACATCCTCACATGGTGATGCTAAAGATGAACACGAGGCCTTACCCACGGAGCTGGTCCACTCACACACATTGCTCCCCCCAGCACAGAAGAGGGACTGTCAGATCTTTCTTGACCTGCCTAATACTATTAATGTGTCTTCTGACTCTAATAGCTCTTCTGGGTTAGCAGGTATTGAAAGCAGTGTAAGGAAAGTCACTACAGCCTGAGGTTCTAAAGGATACAACTCCACTATACAAAGCAGATTTTCCTAAAATGTGGCCAACAGCCCTAAGAGATATCCTACAGTGAAGAAACTTTAAAGACAATTGCTCAGATCTATTTTACCACAGGCCCCTTCTTATGAAATATATCCATAGCATATGTTTTACCCAATGCTAACACAAAGAAAAGAAGACTTGTCCTCAATTGAAATCTTCCATCTGCCCAGAAGGGTTTCCTTGACACTCTGCAAGATTCCCATCCAAAGAGATGATGGCACAAAAGAGGTCCTGTTAAGAGCTCAGAACATGGTCACACTTGAGAATTGCAGAGGTCACTGTATAGAACTAAGAGTTGGAGACTAAGAACAGAACAGGCCAAGACCAGGCATCAGGCACAACTAGACAGGCTGATGATTTTCTGCTTTCTTATCAAGCTTTCAAGGCAGGAGACTACTGAAGATTAATCAGGGTCTATAGCACCCTGGGCTGTAAGGACACAGAAATCAGGCTGACACCTCCCTCCTTAGTCCAGAGCCACAAAAATCACTGGCAGAAGTTCAGAAACTGGGCATTAGAGAGGTTTTCAAAACTGATGGTATGACCCAACAAAATAAATCAAAGGGGGTAGACACCTGCAGGCTCAAGCAAGGCACTGTGCGGTGCTAATGTTCTAAAGATGAATAAGGCAAAGCCCATGCCCTCCATGTGCTCCCAATCAGCTTCTTATGGGCCAGTGATGAGGATGACAGTGATAGTGGTGATGATACTCTTAGCTATTGTTTAATCCTGAAAAATCCGTGAGGCTTGGGTGGAGGGACTTTATCTCTGCCTGGTTCAGGACTGTGAATTATAATTAGCTGAACACCTAGACTGATCTGTAAATATACAGGTAACAATTTATAATGGAAGGGACCAAATAGTGCCAGGCTTTGTATTTGCCTGAGATCCATACTCCACATCTGGTTTACAATGAGTTTTCAATGTTACTATTCAATGAACATTGATTGACTACTGAATAAGGTAAAGGAGAAGCTGTCTATCTCACATGATAGATCCCCAAGAAGTCAGTGACTCTTTATTTTGTGCCCACTCCATAGAGTCTATTAAGGTGATATCTGTATAGTAGGTACTTAGTCAAAAATAGTTGATAGTATCTAAAATCCAAGAAACAATAAGAGTCATTTGTATCAGACAGGATCCCAACAGGAAACAGATGGTAATGGCACATTCAAATTAGGATAATTTGTGGAAATGTATTTGAAAAGGACAATTTGCAAAGATACGGACATGGTATACGGGTACTACAAGGGGTACTGCTATAATTTGGCATCAGCAACAAGGAGAACTGTTACCACTCATGGGGGAAAAGAGATGAGAAGGAGAATTGATCGCAGGAACCCAAAAGGAGAAAGTCTTATAGCGAAGAATCATGACGTTAGGTCGAGGGGCACAAGCAGCCCAAGGCAACCCCACAAGGAGGGAGCCGAAGAGTAATTAGCCTGACCTCACTCCTCCCTGCCCTGGGTCTCCTACACAGCATGTTGCTGTAGTCCTCACAGACAGCCTCCTGGCTAGGGAGAGCCAGAGCTGACAAGGGCCGAGAGGTAGTCAGAAGGGGCCAAGGAAGCTATCTTTAACAAGAGGTGATTGCCATCCCTGAACCAGTGATGTTTAGAAATCTTCAAGATGCAATTCATGATCAATCTACCCATAGTCCAGTGAGAAAGAATCACTTTTAAACTCTTATTCTGTATAGATGGTCAAAATCTGAGTGTTAGGACTGCTCTTTTAATTTAAAAACAGGATTTCATCCAGGATAAAAATCACATCCCACTTTAGAAAGTTACAATCAAAGAACAGAGAAATTGTGAGCTTTAATTCTGCCAGACCTGAATCAGTGAGTCACAGATCTACCAACCCCGGATTTCTGGCTAGTTCTCACTGGGAGAACCAATGAAAGGATTAATGGTGACTGCTGCATATAACTAAAAGTTTTAGCATGAGAAAATACAGCAGAACTCAGATTTGGGGATACGCCAATGGAATAGGGGGAAGGAAAGGTGTCCAAAACTCCTAAGGGAAACATTGCTCCCAGGCAGCAGAACACAGAAAAGACAGCCAAGGCTGGGAAATTTATGAAGAACGTCACTGGGAAAAGTTCTTGACTTCAAAGCCTGCTACTTTTCCTAAGAAAGCAAAAGGGAAGGCCGGGCGCGGTGGCTCACGCCTGTAATCCTAGCACTCTGGGAGGCCAAGGCGGGCAGACTGCTCAAGGTCAGGAGTTCGAAACCAGCTCTGAGCAAGAGCGAGACCCTGTCTCTACTAAAAATACAAAGAAATTCATTGGCCAACTAAAAAAATATAGAAAAAATTAGCCGGCATGGTGGCTCATGTCTGTAGTCCCAGCTACTTGGGAGGCTGAGGCAGAAGGATTGCTTGAGCCCAGGAGTTTGAGGTTGCTGTGAGCTAGGCTGATGCCACGGCACTCACTCTAGTCCGGGCAACAGAGTGAGACTCTGTCTCAACAAAAAAAAAAAAAGAAAGAAAGGAAGCAAAAGGGAGCGGGCAGCGGGGAGGAGGGGATGGGTATATTCACACCTAATGGGTACAGTGTGCACCATCTGGGGGATGGACATGCTTGAAGTTCTGACTTGGGTGGGGCAAAGGCAATGTACATAACCTAAACGTTTGTACCCTTGTAACATGCTGAAATAAAAAAAATATTAAAAAAAAAAAGAAAAAAAAGAAGAAAGCAGAAGGGAAAATATTATCACTCAAATGACAGAAAATAACACAATGGAATACTGGGAAGAAGAGTCTAAGAATTCTGGAGTGGTCTCCAAAATAAAAGAGAGGAAAACAAAATATCATTATTATTATCACCTTTTAATCTTGATGAGTCTGTAACCTGTAGCCTACTGACATTTGTTAGCAAACCACAGCAAGGGAAAGAAAAACATCTTTCCATTTTCTTCACTTTTCTGCTTTAATCAAAGGCATACACCCAATTTATTATACTTGATTTGCAAAGATTTATAATCACAAAATGAATAGTAAGTTTTCATTATCTATATATTCATCAATTCTTGGAAAATCATTATATATTCAGAAACTTTACAGTTAAATGAACTGTTGTTTACCATACTCAGTGTGCAATTTGATGTTTTCTTTCTTGAGAAAGACATATGCGTGGCCGAGTGTTCTGTGCAAGCTGTTCTCATCATAATGAGTACTGACAATTTCAGACTCTTATCTGCAAAGAGTACGCTTTGTACTGTTGTTCAAGCATATAACACATCGAGTTGCAAATAAAAGATATGTAAACTGATAAATGATGACCAATTTACATGAACAGATACAAGAGAAAAAGCCAACTGACTACGAATGCCAGTCTCTTTTTCCTTGTCACAAATTAACAGAATAACCAGAAGAGAAAGGGTCATTCCTTGCCTACTTAATTGTCCTTTGCCTACTTAATTGTCATGATAATTTGGCAGAAGTATTCTCAGTAAAATATAATCTATACTCACTTTTACTGATTCAGCAGTTTATATTCCTCATGGGCCTAATTTTGTTTGTTTGTTTGTTTGTTTGAGACAGAGTCTCACTCTGTCACCCTGGCTAGAGTGCAGTGGTGTCAACATAGATCATTATAACCTTAAACTCCTAGGCTCAAGTGATCCTCCCACCTTGGCCTCCTGAGTAGCTGGGACTATAGGCATGTGCCACTATACCCAACTAATTATTTCTATTTTTAGTAGAGACGTGGTCTTATTCTTGCTCAGGCTGGTCTCAAACTCCTGACCTCAAGTGATCCTCCCGCCTCAGCCTCCCAAGTGCTAGGATTCCAGGCATGAGCCACTGTGCCCAGTACTAAATATTTTTATTCACTAGCTTGACTGTACACATTTATTGAGCATAAGCTGTACATACCACGCAGTGTTATTAGCACTGGGGATACCTCTGTGAACAAGACAAAGTCCCCCCCCCCACCAACATGAAGCATATATTCGGAGGAGAGGGATGGTGAATTACAATAAATAGGTAGCCTAAATAAATAAGAACTTTAGATAGTGATCTTTGCTAGGAATAAAGTAAGGTAATGGTATGAAGATTACCAGGGGAGGAAGGGATGTAATTTAGATGACAAGCTCAGGGAAAGCCCCTCTGAGCAGTCGGCATTTTAGGTAAGACTTGAACAACAAGAAGTCGTCAGCCATGAGAAGATCTGGGGAAAGAGCATTCCAGGACAAAGATCAGCTAAGATAAAAACTGTGAGGTGGGAATGAGTAAGTAGGCTTGAGGAATAACAAGAAGACCAGTAAGTGAAAGGAAAATGATAGGAGATAAGACATTAGAGTTAAGGAGATACAGACCATGCAGGGCTTTGCAGGGCAAGGAATTTGGATTTGTTCCAAGAGTGATGGGAAGTTGCTTTAGGGTTTTGAGCTAGAGAGGATCTGACCCCTGATTTAAAAGGATCACTCTGGCTCTGCATGGAGAAGAAATTGTAGGGGAGAAAAGGCCACTGTAGTCATTAAAGTAAGATGTAATGGCAGCTGGAACTACAGTGGGAAAACAGACATGAGAAGAAGTGGACAGACTGAGAACCTATTCTGCAGTTTATATTCCTCATGGGCCTAATTTTGTTTGTTTGTTTGTTTTTTTGAGACAGAGTCTCACTCTGTCACCCTGGCTAGAGTGCAGTGGTGTCAACATAGCTCATTATAACCTTAAACTTCTAGGCTCAAGTGATCCTCCCACCTTGGCCAGGAAGAGTGAATCGGGAATATACATGTAGGGAGAGAAAAAATAAAAAATAACCCCTAGGTTTTTGACCTAGGAGCCGCTAGGTATTATTAATAACAGAAAGAGGGAAGAAATGGAGAAAAATAAGTTTGAGGTAGGTAGAATGGTTATGTAGCGGAATCAAGAGTTGCATTTTGTACATATTATACCTGAGATACCTATTAATATCCAAATGGAGATGTAGAGGAGGCAGTTGTATGTATGAATCTGGAGTTCTGAGGAAAGGTCGGATATACTTTATTTTTTAACGATCCAAATGAAAAATGCTATTAGAAACATGTTAGAGAGAGGTGGAGACTATGTCTTTAAATTTACTCTGTAAGCTGTTGTGCTTCACATAGTGAAGTGCTGAAAAAACGCAGGATGATGTAAAGTTGTAATCATAAAACCAAAAACTGAAGTATCTTTGTCTGCTTGATGCTCTTGCTAACTTTGTTCAAGTACTCCCCCACCAAAAACCACATGACTGACAATTGCTTATAGCAGAGAATGAGCACAATCAGGAGAAAAATAACATGGGCTTAGCTAATGAAGATTTGAAAGCAAGTCAAGGCAATACTCTCCTGATTCAGAACCAGATGCATTGCTCTGCTAGTTCAAGCCTGAACACAATGGTCACTCCCAGATGATATCTAGGAAAAGGCATGACAATTGCAGAAAGGTTTATCAGTACTGCTATATCAAAAGAAGAGCAAATTCTAAGATGGGCATCTGACTACAAGGTATTAATAATGCATTAATGCATTTCAAATTTTGATAGCAGTTCCACAGAATTTCATGGAAATGTAAACATCTCCTGACCTGGTTGTTCCCCAACACAGCCTTTGCTTCTAGTTGACTGGCTCTTTCACTTTATTGCAGGATTCATCATGAAAGGAAGTAAGTGAAAGGCATTTCGACTTTCACAAGAGGATTCTCAAGTCGCAGTAAGTATTGCCTTATAAATTATACAATTAAACAGGTTCAAATGAAAAGCACATGTGTTGAGTTTAATAGACATGCAAATATCAAGAATTTTTACTTGGGCTGATTTCTTTACAGTGAGGTCTAAACTCACCAAAACCCTTTGTAAGGACAATAGGGCAGGAAGTGACAAAGTCATAATCAGTGAGGGACCTTAGATCTTTTTGAAGTGCAAAGAAGCAAAGTAACAGCCTACAGGGTAAAACTAACATCACACCTTTGAATCAGTAAGTGAAGAGAGAAAATCATTAACAGCTAACCAATTCTTTAGTGAGAATTTCGAAAACCAATTAGAAAGTCCCTGGAAAATGTTATATTTATGCTTAATATTAAGTTTAGTTCTTCTAAAATTTATTTCCAATAAATTTCAGAATTTAAAAAACTCCAAAAGAACAATAATTTTCCATTTAGGGACTTTTTGCCCCCTAACTTTTAGTTTAATTCTGAGGGATTATTTGGCAGTTTCTATGCAAGTCCAACAGATGACAGTCACTTGCACACAGGGAGTGAGAATGGATGAGAAACACTTCAAGTTTCACCTTAAAGGTGTTCATGTGAAGACCCAGACTTCAAGAACACATTGCATTCAAAAGGCGTGGCAACGTCGATGGAAGGTATGGGACACCATTATTCAGACTAAGCAAACAATGAGGCCCCAACAGACCAGACAAAACCAAAATGGAGTCACCCATGTTAAAGGCCACATAATCAAACTGAAGCTTTAAGGAAACAGATCCTAAAACAAACCAGTTTTTTTCTTGAAAACAGGAGATTCCAGTCTACCTGAGTCAGCATAATGAGGAAGTCCCCTCTGCTTCAACCCTAACAGAAAAAGTAACTTGAAGTGACCTGATGTTAATCAGTTTTTTTCCTATTGTTCTGTTTCCTTGTTTTCACCTTACAAGACCCACTGTTCTGCCACTGCCCAGTGGGAGCTCTCATTCTATTTTGTAGAATGGAGGCTGCCCCAATTCATGAATCACAAATAAAAGCCAATTCTATCTAAAACTAAATTTGTTGTAATTTTGTATTTTGACAGTAATAATTAAAACCCTGTGAAACGGAACTCCCCACCTGCTCCAAAAAAGCATACTTCTATTTACTATTTACTCCAAAGGCATTCTTTGGGTGGTGAGGTGTGTTTCTTTCAATCTTCCACCATCCCTTCCAGAAAAACTTACGTACCTTAGATCTCAGTCTGCCTTTCCTTAATTTCAACATATTTACACCCATACATGGGGGGAGGCAGAGAAGAATAAACAGAAAAAGGAAGGAAGAAAGTAAAAGATCATTAACTTTAATATGCCAGAGTTAAAAAAATGGTAAATGCTGTCAAAGTATGTGGTCTAACCAGGGTATCCATGCCCTCAGCCTCTTTTTGCGGTTTCCTCCTTTTCTCTTTCCCTCACTGCTTTCTAACTTCCTTTAGCAACTTCCTCCCAGCCCCAGCCTAGATGACACCAATGGCCATATCATGCAAATGCAGACCAAAAATTAACTTAAGGCTACGTTTCAACAGTCTGAACAGCTCCATGAAAGCCTCTCAGGAGAATCTGCTAGGAACTAAAATATTCTGTGTCAAAAGACAGCCTCTGGGAGGGAGAGTATGGCTAGCGTCCTTTCCAACATACCAGTACCTCAAGAAAAGCCAAGGGATGGCTTCCTCCTGTTAAGTTCTACAAAGCAACCAAAATAACCTGTTGTCACCCTCACTCCAACAATGTATATAGATAAGGGGGCTCAAATCCCTTTAAGTACTGTCAGGTTCAGGTGGAGTTAGGAAAAAAAAATCCCTTTAAGAAGCAAGGAAATAAATGGCAAATTATCTCGATTACACTAAATGATTCTAAGACAATCTGTGGGAACATTTACATTTTCTTTTCTGAATAGCATCCTGCCAGATATTGAACACTCTTCAAATGCCAGTAACATAGAAAGCATCATGCTACTGAATTAAACACAGGCTCTGCCTCAGAGATAAACATTCCAAACACCCAGATAACACAGGAAAGACTCGAACTTCCTTTAGGCATATGTCAGGCATGACTAGATCTTGGTTAAGTCTTACAGTATCAGCAAGGCCTCCCTGAAAATAGCTGGGGAATAATTTTGTAAGAACAAGAGTCTAGATAACGTGACCTTATTCCAATAGTCTCTCCACCCAACTCAGGGACAGTGTGTATCCTGTTGAAGAGTGGTAAGGAGGGACTATGTCAAGAAAAGATGAGAAAGGGTAGAAAACAGGATAATAGCAAGAACACAGCAGTGGAAGAAGTTTTCTATACTAGTTTGTTTAACGCCTGTCATATAGATGAACATACAAGTTGAAAATATGTTTCATTCATTCTGCTTATTTTGGGCTTTTATAGAGCAAAACAACTTAATTACATCAAAGCATCTGCAAAGATAAAATCAAGGGAGTTTTCAAAAGAGAATGTTTGGAGAGGGGGAGGGGGAAGGGAAGAGGCAGCAGAGGTTAGAGCAGGATAAGAGAGTCACAAAACTGGCTTTTGAACAAAAGAAAATAAGAGCATAAAACATTTACGAGTGTTTTCACTCATACGATTTCTTCCTAAATCAATTAAAACACTGAATTATGATGGATTTACACCACAGTGAAACTCCTGACAACTTCAAAATCAACTTCATGTTTGGGTTCCATTCTTTCAGGTGATGAATAATGGGAAATCCGTGAAGGAATGTCACTTGAAGTCAGCCATTTATCATGAACCAAAATGGCTAAGGACCCCATAAACCGCAATGATCCATTTCCTATTAGCATCACACAACAGAAGGCAACCTCATCTGCATTAACAATTTTTATGACCTCCGTAGGCAAAGAAGCTAATGTTAGGAAATGGCTTATTTTTGTTCTGTTATAAATGTTCATTATTATACCATAAAAAATTCTTTAAGGATATAAACTACTGATTGATTCATTAAGGAATTCTTTAAAAAGGTTTTTACCAGCTTAGGCTTTTTTGTTGTTGTTGTTGATTTAATCTTGATAAAGTAGTTTCGCTCTGTCTAGTCAAGTTCTAGCTAGTATTCCATATGTAATACATATTTCTTCTACCATAATGTCTAATATTACAGCAGATTACAATTAAAATAATTTCCCCTTCAAAATTTAAATGACACTAACAATTTTTAGTGTCCCAAATGTCAAGATATATATGCCTTTTGAATTTTGGCATATATATTTCCTAGGTTTCCTAATTCCAAGAAAAGGCATGAAAATAGCATGTCATGATTTGAAACTAAGTAAAATTGTTAAAGCATTTAAGTTCAATACATTGCCCATAAAAACACAATTTAACAGTTTAAACATCTTTGTGGGTCACATCCAGATGACTAGTGACACTCCTGACTACAAACATGGCCTGGAGTTACCTTCCGACAACAAATGGTATCACTTCCAAACAAGGGGGAAAAAAAGAAAGAAAGTAAAAGAAACCCAAATGGCAACATGAGAAAAGCAACTAAGGAAGATAGGTACCATATTTTTAAAAAAGGGATATTTACTAAGATTTTATACTTCTATAATTTTTAAAAACTTGTTTTGAAATGAGTTGTTGAAATCACAAAAAGATCCCAATATTTATTCTGATAGTGTCGTTCTGGCTTACTTTTAAACTATGTAGTTTAAAATACACACTGTATTTTTTACTGTATTTTTAAAGATTCTTTAGGCATTCCCTCCCAACCTCTCCATTTTTCATTAGAAAGAGCAACAAACTTGAAAAACAAAAAAGTATATGTCAAATTATTTTTAATTGAGTATCCCTGAAAATGGCTATTTTATAAAGTCACAAACGTCCCAACGAAATGACTTATCTTACAAAATCATCATTATTTGTACACATTTACCAAAAGGCAAAGACCTGAAGAGACAAAGAATGAGACATGGTCCACGTCCTTGAGGTACTTACCAACTATTTTGGGAGATAGGATACGACCATAAATAAGAAAATTAAATAAACCCTAAGTGAGCTAGTAGAAAATAAGTAGATACCACTATCATTTTCAAATATTAGAACTAAAAAAATACTTGTTGAATTATCAAAGAGAATTTTAGGAAGTGAGAGAGAGGAAAAAGAATAAGAGAGTTTGCACATGCACGCGAGTGAGCGCAGGCGCGCTGTGTCCTGGGATAACTAGGAAAGAAAGAATTCATGGAAGAGATACAAATTTAGCTTGGCCTTGAAGAATAAATCAATTTAGCATACGAATAATACTTTTTTCCCCCAACAAAATAATCTCCTGAAATGTATGGGCTCCCCGTGAGTGCTGTCCCTACTAGAATTGTCGTCCTGAGTCCTCCGCAATAGCGAGCCTTTCATACTTGGACTTTTAACCTCTCCATTTCCTGAAACTCCTCCTCACTGCCCAATCACCAAATGATGACCATCATTGTTTTCTTTTCTCCTTTGAAATCACCAATAACCCTCAAGTCAGATGATCCCACCCACCAAGAACTAGGGGATGATGTCAAGTGAGGGCCGAATGTTTATGGCTTTATTTATGCCAAGCAGATTTTAATCATCAGAACTCTCCACACAAGGATAAATGAAAACAAAACAAAAAAGTTACAAGGTGTCTCTAAAAGGATATAAGGGACTCTGTTGTAGTTCCTTCCAAGCTTTGCCCTAAAGATTGATTTGGGAATGGGTATTTCAGTGCTATTCAAGTTCCTAAGCCTCACAATGCTCCTTAGTCTTGGCCTTGCTCACCGTGTGTGTGAATTATTGCAACTCTTCCCTAACGTGTCTCCCAGACCCCAGAACAGCCCCCACCCAGGCCATTCTATACGTCTGTCAGGAGAATCCTCCTACATCACAACATAACATCACATCCTTGGATAAAAAATCTTCAGGGGATCTCCACCACTGACAGGTCTGACCCTGTAGCTGGTGTACCCCTGCCTTTTTCCCTCAAGGTGCCCAAAGAAAATGCAATACTATTTGTGGAGCACCCAGAGATAACAGGAGGAGACTTCTTAAATAAAAAGAACAAACTGGGAGGCATCAGTCTTCCAGACTTCAAGCTGTACTACAAAGCAATAATAATTAAAACAGCCTGGTACTGGCACAAGAACAGAGACATTGATCTTTGGAACAGGACTGAGATTCCAGAGATGAAACCATCTGCATATGGTAATCTAATCTTTGATAAACCAGACAAAAATATATACATTGGGGAAAAGAATCTCTTTTCAATAAATGGTGCTGGGAAAACTGGATAGCTACATGTAGAAGAATGAAACTGGATCCCTACCTCTCACCTCTCACAAAAATACACTCAAGATGGATAACAGACTTAAACCTAAGGCATAAAACCTTAAGAATCCTATAAGAGGATGTTGGGAAGACCCTTTCAGACATCGGCCTAGGCAAAGAATTCTTGAAGAAGACCTCCAAAGCAATCGCCACAGCAACAAAAATAAACAAATGGGATCTGATCAAATTAAAAAGCTTCTGCACAGCCAAGGAAACTATCATGAGAGCGAATAGACAACCTACAGAATGGGAGAAAATATTTGCTCTCTACACATTCAATAAAGGTCTGATTACAAGAATCTACCTAGAACTCAAAAGAATTAACAAGAAAAAATCAAACAATCCCATCAATAAATGGGCAACATAAATGAACAGAAACTTTTCCAAAGAAGACAGAATAATGGCCAGCAAACATATAGAAAAATGTTCAACATCTCTAATCAATAGAGAAATGCAAATCAAAACCACAATGAGATATCACCTAACCCCAGTGAGATTGGCCTCTACAAAAAAATCCCAAAACAACAAATGCTGGTGAGGATGTGGAGAAACAGGAACACTCGTACACTGCTGGTGGAACTGCAAATTAGTGGAACCTCTGTGGAAAAGAATTTAGAGATACCTCAAAGAGCTAAAAATAGAAATGCCATTTGATCCAGCAATAGCATTATTAGGCATCTACCCAAAAGAG
>CAUYRT010057636.1:0-11981 GCA_963574885.1 Lepilemur ruficaudatus
TCTGTCTACACCAGAGTTTAGGGTAAAGTTGAACTTGCTTTGTAAATGCGGGAAAAGTAAACTTGCTGTCAAATGGGAGGGAATATCAGCAAATTCTCACTCAATTCAAAAGTTTGAAAAGCAAACAGAATTGGCCCCCAACCACAGGCAAGCCAAAGCTCTCCTATACGAATTTACTGAACATACTTGGCATTTTTTGGAGGCTACAAAAATTTTCCAGTACACTTTCAATTTAATAAGTGTCTTGTTTCCTCATGTCTTGAAAAAGTATTTATTAGCTACCAACATAAACTGTCAAACCAGAGTTAATCATGTACCTTGTGTACCTGGACAGAGAATTAATCCAGTGGCATGAGGCAAGGCAGCCTCCTTCTCAAGGCTCAGGGGGAGTTTTAAATGGTCCTCTAGCAACAAATCACTGAGAGATTTAGAAAGTCTCCTCCTCCATCAGCTCTTAGCCTTCAAGACTCCCAGAGCAACTGTGTGTCCAGTCTGTTAGAAAGTGGCTCTTTTTAAGCATCCTTTTAACTACTTTTCTTACTCAGTATATTCCACACCAGCATTCCCTACCCTGGAAGATACGAATACTAGAGTGAGCTCAATGAATCTCTACTAGAAGAACAATGAGATGGCTGAATGAAGAATAGATTTATTAATCTAAAAGGAGAATTCAATTTATCTATTTATGAACAGAAACCATTAGTGTGTGGATTAGATGCATACAGTATTAAGACTGGGGGGGGTAGTTCTGCCTGCATTTCTACCTGGGAGGTAGCATTATCAATTCTGTCAATCAGCTCTTCAATATTTCTACCATGCTTGGAATGGCTTTTCTGGACTGGATAGAAAATGAACTGTCTGCCCTTGTTTTATGCCTTGAAATATTAATGCTGGAAATACACTTTAAGCAACTCTGAGGATTTTTTTATCTTCCAATCTGTGTACACACTGAGGCCAAATTTCTTTCTGTAGAAACTTAGAAAATATACAGGAAGGTAATGGAAAAGAATGATTTTTGTATAGAAGAATGTACCAGTACATGCACTATATATGTACTATATATAAATATGCACTAAGACACTGTCTTAGCAACTGTCTGCTCCTCTGGATCCCTCTTCCCCACAGCCTTGTCCAGTCGGCTCTCTGCCCTGAGAAGGCAACACTTAGGGACTGCAGTGACAGGCCCCCTGACCCACCAGGCTTCTGTTAGGTTTGGCCAAAGGGAAAAAGCATCATTATTAATGCTTTATGTTCCTCACTATCCGTACCAGCTCATATCACTAATTAGATTCAAAGGAGAACAGAAAGTCTTCCACCGTTCAGGCACAGATCTGGCCTGGAACGGGCTCACAAAGCTGAGTCGTGTGCTCTACAGGTATCTGTCTGTCCCACCAGTACTTATTTAATGAATATGTAAACAGTGCTCATTCTGCACCAAACACTCTTCTAAATATTTTATAAACATCAGCAATTTTTCTAGTAACCCTAGGAAGCAGATGTTATTGTCATCCTCATTTTACAGATGCAACTAAGGCACGGAGAGGTTGAGTAACTTACCCAGGGTCACAAGCAAGTAAGGGGACAAACCAAGATTTGAACTTAGGCAGTTTGGTCAAGAGCCCTGCACTTCATCACGATTAGGCTGCCAATCACAAAGAGCAGTGCCACAAAGTCGAGATGCTTTGGTTGGGACAGGCAGGTGAAATGTGTCATTACTCCAATGCTAACCTATAACGTGTTGCTGGCTAAGAATGAGAAAAGCTAGTGCATAAATAGATTATAAGTAGACAAAAATCACAGCATAAATCTGCTCAGAATTGCTCCCAAGTATTTTACAAACCTCAGCTGGGATGTACCAAACACCCTTGATGTTCCATGTTCTACAAACCTGCATATTAAGAAATACTACCAATCTGTCTCCATTGTGAATTCCACATAAAACAGTAACAATGACAACTTCTCATACTCTCAAATATCATTCCATTGTCACAGCAGGGCTAAAATGTGTGAGAAAACGTGTCTGAAATATTCTGAAATAACATTATTAGAGCTATATTTGCAACCTTGAAAGGCTGTGCAGGTGGTGCTGTCACTCAGTTACAGAAGATTTATGGTCTCAACACAGAGAATAAGCATGTGTAATGTGCAGCTGCCACATAAGAATTTGGTCATTAACAAGCTCAACGCACCACAACAAAGAGATATTCAGTCAGCAAAAAAACCCGTCTGCTCAAATGTCAGCACAAAAGAAATCCCCAGAGATGACAACTGTACAGTTTAGTATCCAGTAGTAAATACACAATGAATTTTAATTGTGTAAAGGCACTAGAAAATTTAATGTTTAATACCGAACATTTCTTTTTGCAAGACAAAGGAGAAACACAAACTTTGCCAATTACTAAAAATACATCCTTGTTTAATGTTAGAGATGGTACCAGATTCAAGAAGGCAGTAATCAGAGAAAGCAGAAGAAAATATTGAACATTTCTGTGTGTAATTAATGTGCTAGGTGTTTTTCATATTTTTAATTTTTAAGATATTTCACATGAGCTATATAATAGCCCTGAGAGGTGGGTTTGTTCCCCTCAAGTTACAGATGAGAAAACTGACTTAGAAGGTTAAACAAATGTGCCAAATTGCTGTCAGATGTGGCAGTGAAGACACCTTAACAGATTTTTGTACTCCTCCGAGCCTGGTGCTTTTGTCACTATTTTACTCTTTCCTGATGAAAATCCACCTGAATACTACAGTCTGCCACATTTGGTATCAACTACAGGTCCTGATAAGGTATTAATTTTACCACTATCTTCACTATACTAGAATCACCATGAATTAAATGTACATACTTCATCACAAATGATGATGGTAAAGTAAAAGCTTCTCAGATTTTTTAAAATTTAAAAATCAAGAGCCACTCATAATTTTTATTAAGCAGTACTGAAAACATAAAAAAGGTGCAAAGAGTAATATAAACATCTGTGTTCTCACCATCCTGATTAAGAAATAAAACTTCACCAATTATGAAATTTGCTGAAGTGTGGCTCTCCTCAACCGCATTCTTCTCAGAATAACCAGCACCTGAATTTAGGGTTTATCATTCTCATATTTATGTTTACTTCACACTATTTCTAAGCAACATAATACTGCTTTTCAGATGTTTAAATTTTATGTGACACCATGCAAAATATATTGTGTTATTTGCTTTTTGCATGTAACGATGTGTTTATGAATGTCATTCATGTGGACTTCTATAGCTCTATTTCATTCATTTCTCATAGTATTTAAATTTTTTATTGTAAGAGTTATGGTTTACGTTTCTATGAGTCTGACTACATGCAATGATTAACTCCAATATCTTTCAGAACAACATACCCAGGAGAGAGCTGACAGGCAAAATGTGTTTGCACACATTTAGATTTTTAGTCATAAGAGATCTATCCCTTTGGGCCCTCAGAATCCAACAATTACTGACCCAACAATCCCACTTCTAGGAATCTAGCTAAATCCTAGCTCAAGCTACTAAAGGTATATGTGTATGTTCACTGTAGCACTCTTTAGCAGAGTAAAAATATCCACTAATGAGGGAATAGTTCAGGAAATTACGGTCTATCCATACTACGGAACATAACAGAAACACAAAAATGAATGAGATACAGCTACACTTACTGTGGTGGTTTTAAAATATGTCCATAGATTCTTTGAAATGCCTCCCTTTGAAAGGTGAAGCTTCATTCCATTTCCCTTCGTAGGTGGACCTAACTTAAAGACTCTCTTCTAACAGAGAACATGCAGAAGCGATGCTATACGGCTTCTAAGGCTAGGTCACGAAAAGGATAAGCTTCCACCCAGCTCTCTCAGGGAAGCCTGCCACCATATTGTAAGCATACTCAAGCAGTCTTGTGGAGAACCTCATCATGTCCAGAAGAACTGAGGCCTCCCACCAACAGCCAGCCATGTGAGTGAGTCACCTCAGAAGTAAATCCTCTTAGTCCCTGTTAAGCCTCATGACTGTAACCTCAAATCTGACCCCAGCTAAGCCACTACCAAACTCCTGACACATAGGAACCATGAGATAATTAGTTTTAAACCACCAATTCTGGGGTTCTGCTACGTAATAATAAATACCTAATAATGTACAAGCACATTAAAAAAACCAATAATTCATAGCTCAGTCCAAAATGTTGCAGAACATTATGCATATGCCTGTTTTGTATATTCACACCAGTTAACAGTGATTACATTTCTAGGGAGGTACTTGGAAGGGAAAGAGAGGGAAGGACAGGATACTTTCTTGTTGTATATGCTTTTGCATTACTTGATTAAGTGCATGCTTAACTTCTGAATTTTTTTTTAAAAATCTATTTTTTTAAAAAAATATAAAATAATTTTAAACCAATTGAGATTAAATAAAAATCTCTTACCCCTTGTAAAAGAAAAGAACAAAATGACTTTAATTTTAGACACATTGCTAACAAGTTCTATTATGTGGTCTCCTAGTTGACTGCTGATTAAAAGCAGCAAATTGAGGGAGGAGTGGGCTATCAGGGGGAGGCATAATGCCAGTACAAAGACATGACAGTTGAGTCTGTCAGAAAAAAAGGAGGCAAATGCTAACATGAGCCATCTGATGCCACTCAAATGCAGGAACAAAGACCCCTACGTGTCTAGAAAGAAGCCTGTGAGGATGCAACTGCCTCACAAGACCATGATTATAAAACAATATTTATAAAGCAGTGAATAGTTTATAAAATATTCCACATACTTTATATTTTATTTTATCCCACAATAAGCTTTGAGGTATAGTAGAGTATTTATACTGCCATTTTACAGATTTGAAAATAAATTCAGGAAGTGAGTGGAGCCAGAGCACAAAAGACCCTGAATTCCATTCCAAGAGTTCAAAGTTGGTGTATTTATCTGACAATGAAAAGGGAGAGGCTCAATGCTTGTAGCTGTGAGTCCTCAAGCCTCTGCAGCCAGAATGAGCCTTCCCTCCAGACCACCCAACACTGCACTGACTGCATGCTCACCGAACAAGGTATTTTAGGTACCTTATAAAAATTATCATAATAATTTTCAGGCAAGGCATTTCTAGGAAAAGAGGATAACACAGAAACACAGTCTTAGTGAAAGACAAAAATGAGTTTTTATCAGGGGTTTCCAGGAAATACTGGAAGAGGCAGATAATCTGTTTATTGAAAATGTGCAAGTAAAAGTGAAGAATATCCTCATTTGTATCAATTTCTACTCTCAAGATGGTAGGACATATTAATATATGTCTAATTATCTGTCCAATCGCTTGAGATTCTCCAGAGGGAGCCAGGCACATTAGAAAGAAACACAAGGCTTTTGAGCCAACCAATCTTGTGCTTCAATTGTGGCACATTTTCTGCACAACTTTTTCTTCATCTCTAAAACAGGGAAAATGACACTTAACTCATGGTTATTGCATGGGATGCAATAACAAGGTTGAAACACCTCGTACAAATCTTGGCAAGAGCATTATGATCAACAGATGGTTACTACTGTCATTACCACCATCAGCACCATTTTACAACAGGCAAATAAAGATGGCCTGGACCTGCTTTCGAGCACAAACCCATTTCCTTCCCCATCACCTTTGTTCATGTTGTGTTCTCCAATGATACTGATAAAAAACAATGTCTGTTTTTCCTCACTTCATTTCTGAAAGTCATATCCACTAAGACTTAGTTCAAGTGCTATATCCTCCAAGATTTTCCCAACTGCAAGTAAACTCTCCCTCTTCTAAGTGCTCCCTTAGGTTATTTGCACCTTTATTATTGTACTTAGCATATTGCTCTTTTATTGTAGCTGTTTTTGTTCTTATTACCTTTCCAATTAAATTGCAAGCACCCTAAAGGTGGTATCCATGTCCAGTTAAGTCTCTGTAGCTCCCACAGTACCTGGCACAATGCCCAACACATACACGATACAAAGTACACACTTGTTGAGCAGCTATAATAACAAAAGAATATCAGAGCTTATGTGGCAGAATTATCATTAAATATTGATAGGAAGGTCGGCTGGATTTTTACAGCTTTGCTTTCGTGTCTAACTCACTCTAGTATCCCATCAAAACTCTGATTTCTCCATTCCTGATCACTGTATTTGGATCATCCTTAACAATAGCACTTACTGTGTGCCAGGCATTGTTCTAAGAGTTTTATCTATATTAACTCCTTTAATCTTCACAACAATCCTATGAAGTAGTGCCAGAAGGAAGCCAAGGCACAGGGATCTTAAGGCCATACCATAATTCCTTTCCCTCTAACTATATAAGGAAAAGGAAAGCTAATGAAAAATCAGTCAAAATAGTAGGTAATTTTAAAAAGCTATAATGGCCAGAAAGGATTTATTAACTTTTGCAACACTCATTATAATTTCCAAAGCCCTACCTCAACGAATCTTCACAAAACCCCTCTGCGTTGGAATTAGTTGTCTATTTTATTTCCCATTCTCTCCCTACTCACAATTTAATAGATATTAATGTTTATTGCTCCAAGGTAAAAGAGGTTTCTACTATCTGTCATCTACAATCAATTTCAACTGATCCACTGAAACAGTTTTAGTTACTTCTAACTAGTGTAAAAGTTAAGCAGAACTGTCCCCCTCTACAGGCATGGGACTTCCACAAGAACTTCACCTCGCCCAAGGTCAACTGCTTTGCAGCTAACTAGATTTGCAAAGAGCACCTAACAAGGGGCTTTAAGAAAACAAAACAAATGAAAAGTTTAAAACCTGTAAGTGGAAAATTACCTAGGATCTATTTCTTTACAATAATTCATCTCTACTTCAAAGAGGTTGCTGTTTAAGTTTTGGCTATCTCAAGGAAGTTACGAGAAAATTGCCTTTGACTTCATAGCAATGGAAAAACCCCTAAAGTTTACAACCAAATAAGGTATGCAAGGATTTCTGGTGTGCCTTTGTTGTTGCTGTCTAACAGTGAAAGCAAATTTACTTACTAGAATACAAAGACACGGACTGAATGAGCATGTGGCTTAATGTTTTAAAGAATTGGTTCCCCCCATCACCCCATTTATTGATCAAAATCCATGACTGGCTATTTAGTTGACAGAACGTTTTGTGTCCAGGCATAAACATTGGTTATTTGATCCTCTATAGTAGTCAGGACGTTGCCAAACCAAACTGAAGTTTTCTGTAGAAGAAAGCTCTGAAATTAAGCTACAGGGGTTTTTGTTTGTTTGTTTGTTTGTTTTGCTGATTCCCTTTTTCACAGCCCAGTCTGTGGCTGGGACACACTCTATGTATCTATCCTCCATATCTAGCTAGCTCACTGACAAGCACTGTTGTTCACAATTGGCTTTTAATTTCTTAAATATATGCCTTTTAATATCAAATACAATCCTACCACATTTAAATAAACTCAATCATTGTCTTCAGCCTTGACTTGTTCCCCGAGCTTTCTGCTGATTATGTAGTTTTACCCAAGAGGCCCCAGGTCTCTGCCGAAGTAGGAGATGCCCAAGAACTAGGAGGAACAAGGGGAGAAAGCAGAAGCAGGAGAGAAGGAACAGGGAGTACAAATTCTGAAGAAAGAGAATTCGAATGTAAACACTTTGCCAGTTAATTTAGAGCATGTTCTCTCTGCTGAGATGCAGAAAATACATGTGAGGGCTGTCCGGAAAGTATCCAGCCACTGTCAATATAATTTTTCATATTACCTGGATGGATCCTTTTTGGACAGCCCTTATATACCTAAAATAAAAAAAATTATCATAATAATTTTTGGGCAAGGCACTTCTAGGACAAGAACTTGCTGGAGGAAAAAATGACATGCATGTAAGAAAAGTGATCCCACCAGGCCATGCACGAAGTCTAGAGAAGCCTGAGTCGTCCCCTCCTCACCCTTGCCGGCAGTGTCATTCTACTGTTATTAACTAATGAAAAAAATAATCTTTATTATTAATTGTAAAGGTTTTCCTTAGTTCAGGATGTTTTGAGATATTTCAGACCTAACAAACTTTATCCTGAATACGCTATCGTACAATTTAATCTTAACACATACTCTTCTTCACAATAAAAAAGTCATTTTTAAAGAAGTATTTATTCGCCCCTACATTAATTTAGTCTCATATCAGAAACTGAATGGCCATGTGGACAATACTTTACAAAGCTAGCTGAAAAAGATAATCTGAGATCCCTGGGAAATGATCCATCTCCAGTTCAATAGTGGTACAGCATTTTTGCCACAGCTCATACATGAATAGGATACAAAGCTGACAAGAGCAGATGTTTCCAAAGAGAAAAGAGAATAATAAATTATTGGCCACTTACAATGAGCCAGGCAACATTATTACTACTAATCTGGCTCTGTGGCTGGTGCAGGGAACACCTGCTGTTTTTTTCCCTGCCCAGCTCCCACTCTTCCTTCAGGGAACCACCCCTTCCTCATCTCATGTGGTCTGGAGGGATTGTCAGTGGGTAGGCATGTGATTCAAATCAGGCCAAACTGTCCCAGGAATCTGACACGAGTAGTATATACCAGGACGGAAAATAACTGGCAGTCATTTCGATGGCAATCTCCCATGGAGATCTGCTGTTAATTCCTATTCCTGAAGTCCCTGGCTGCACTAGGGCAGGTTGTTCCTTTTTCTTCCTCAGATTTTGTGATTGACCCAGAATGTGTACAATAATTCCTTGTCCACCTAAGTTAGCTAGAGTTGGTTTCTGTTGCTTCCAACCAAATAATTTCAACAATATGAAATTTAAATCTGGGCTGATATCTACTTTCTTCCTATTCTTTTCTCTTCTTCATAATTACGCTGATGGTGTTTCTCTTCAGTTTTTTTTCTTTCCAACAGAACACACTTCTTAAAACTCATGTCAGCAGGAACATTACACAAAACTATGTATTGAAAGGCAAGTTTCGGTGTACAACCTGGAAGCTTCTAAAATTAAGACTTTCGGCAGGGCACAGTGGCTCACTCCTGTAATCCTAGCACTTTGGGAGGCCAAGATGGGAGGCTCGCTTAAGCTCAGGACTCTGAGACCAGCCTGAGCAAAAGCAAGATCCCGTCTCTACAAAAAATAGAAAAAAATAGCCAGGCGTGGTGATGTGCACCTGTAGTCCCAGCTACTCTGGAGGCTGAGGCAGGAGGATCACTTAAGCCCAAGAGTTTGAGGCTGCTATGAGCTATGATGACACCACTGCATTCTACCCACGGCAACAGATAATAAATAAATAAGTAAAATAAAAGACTTCCTGTGTGAGAAGGTCTTTAGCACTTCTTTATGAACCTTTGACTCTTGCCTTGAGAAAACATTTCCTTACAATTAACAAACATGAAACATGAATGCCTGTGTGTGTACTGCAGTGTTACTATACTTGTGCCAAGCCAGCTGGACTATTTTCGGTTCAAAAGCAAACTGTTAAAATCAGAGCATTCTACCAAGCAAATGTTTTACATCTTGTACACAGCACCTTTTACTGTACGTCATTATAGATTTCAGATGCAGCTAGACTCACTGAATTTACAAGGACTTAGCATCTAGAGCAGTTAGTCTAAAGTTTATTTTGGGTCAGAGCAGTCTGGAGCCCAGAAATATAAACAGAATCATTCTCTACCAAACCTAGTATGTAGGGAGATTAACTTCTCCTTTTCAGAAAAAGCAATAACGTAAGCTGTAACCTTTATTAATAAAATTATGGTGTTAAGCACATATTATCCTCGGTGTATCAGAGTTACCAGAGATTGCCAAATCTCAAGGCTACTTCCTGAAATGGGAGTTCTATGAATAAAAAAGATGATGTTGTGGCAACACTTGGGTTAAATTACAACTCTTTTAAGAAAATTTACTACCTAAATTAAAACTCAATTGCAAAAAAATTAGAGACCGAGCACTTTCTCATCTCTGATAAATTTGATGGTTCACCAAAGAACTGTTAAGCACTTTTGAATTTACAAAGTAATTTTCACACAGTTACGCATTATTATTATGCAATCTGCATTTTGGAGAAGGAAGCTCAAATTGGGTAAATACAAAAAAGAAATTCATACAGCTAGGAGAAAGATGAGTGAGGTGACCTGCTGACATCTTTTTCTAAATTCTGTGGTTCCTCCATAATAAAACCAAGGAGTCATAATTTTAGCTTAATGACATTTGGTATCATAAACTTTCTAGTCTAGGAGTATACAACATATTTAGAGATAGCAGGGATAGGATAGTTGGTTTTCTGGACTGGGACGGGGGTGTCAAGGATTCCACAATGCTTTTCATTTTTTAGCTCTGCCCCTGTTATCTTCTGTTTCTTCTATTTGGAGATTCTGTTCTTCTGGTGAATTCCCATGGGTCTGACAAAGTTAGTGACTTGTTTTTATTTTCTCATTGGGTTTTGGGAAAACATCACATAGTAGTGGCTGCTCTTGTCTCTGTGTTTCTTATGACTACAAGGGTCTGATCTCTAGAAAGGCAGGGATTTCATCTTCTTCACTGCTGTATCTGAGTCTAGAACGGTTCCTGAGACTTAGGAGCCACACCTTACTTGTTTACTAAATGTAAAAAACAAAACAAACAACCCCCCCCCCCAGCTTTTCAGCTATTGGGCCAATTAGACCCACATTTTAAAAACTTCTTAAATTCATTCCCCTTATTGTATTTGTAAATACCATACAGTTGGCTTGTATTACTCCTTTTCTTGGAAAAAAAATTGATAAAAAATATTCAAACAGCAGTGACTGGATATCTGCTTATATTAAGAAATGACTGCTCATTTTTTTAGTGTAATCACAGCATTATTTTTTTAAAAAGTCCTCATGTGTATACATGAAATACACAAAATACGCACATCTTTATGACAAAAACTACAGAAGTACCCCTTAAGATAAAGTTTTAACCCAATTTGTTCTAGAGAAAGGCAAAAATGATTTATATTCTATTATTTGTAAAGCTGTTTGCTTTTCCTTTTCTCTTTTTTTCTTTTGCCACACTATGATGTATAATAAAAGGAGTTAACAGGGATGAGCTAATTTGGGATGGTTGGCTTTAATGCCTTAGAAAATTTTAAGCAAATGATCCAAGAACAATTGTTAAGAATGCATGTATTCAGTCGATATAAGTAGAATAAGTCTCATGAATAGACTTCTGAATTGCTCTTTCATTTTTCATGTAAATAAGTCTTTCGATTCTGAAACCTCTCTCAAGGAAATTATACATTTTTGGAGAATCAGTCCCTATTCTCTCTTGACAGCTAAAGGGCTTTTCTCAAATTTAAACAATGTTAATCATAATAACAAAAATATGCCACTAGTGTAACTACTATACTCTGTTCCAGTCTGTGTCCCAACTCTACCCTGAAAAAAAGTCAGTTCTCTGCAATGTCTTGGTTTGGGAAGTATGTCCCAAGATGAGAATCATTGTATTTTCTGCATATCCTCAGCATTTAACATTTTACAGTTCCTTAATTCTTTACTACCACCTCCCATCCCCCTCATCCCCTGCCAAAAAAAAAAAAAGCCTTTTTTCCCTTTGCTTAGCAGCCACACACTCCACACACACAGGCCACTCGGGAAGAGGTGGCCCCTTCAGCCACGCTGAGTCAGTGACTCTGAGCTGCTGCTTAACACCTGGGCTATTCGTATGCTACCCTTTGACTCCCACTCAGACTTAACTGGTCTCAGGTGGGGCCCTGACTAGTAGTAAAAAGGTGGGGCCTTTTTAGCTTTCCAGGTAATTCTAATGTGCTGCCAAATTGAAGAGACATTGCTTTAAGATCTCCTCCAGTTCTAAAATTTTGTAATTTAAAACATTAAAATGTGATAATATAATGATAAGTTGAAAACGTCTAGGATTCAAGGAACCATTTGGCCTGCAAGAAATCTCTTTCAACTTCTTCTTGCGAAGAAGTTGAAACTGCCTAAGTGTGGTGTTGTTACTGCCCCCATCATCTTTTCACTTTCTACCCCTAATTCTTTATCTGCTTTTCCACTTTTTTTTTTTTT
>CAUYRT010057638.1:0-29386 GCA_963574885.1 Lepilemur ruficaudatus
AATTTTAAGAAATGACAGTGAGTTAGCACCTCTTGTATTATCCTGGATTAAGCTTGAACCCATTATTCAAAGTGAGGTGACACAAGACCCGAAGAATGGGCCCCACTTGTACTCGCCATCAAACTGGTATTGACTGATTAATGCTATGATGCTCAAATGGTGGGAGCGATCACTAGGGAATTGGGGGGTGGGGGGTAAACCCACGTCTGAGCGACGTGGTGGGCACTGTGGGGGGGTGGGATATGCTTGAAAAGTAGTTGGGGAGCGGAATTAAGGGTCTCAATGGGGGAAAGGAATTCCTCTAAAACTGATTCATGTGATTAACTGTACACCTCGGTAAATTCACTGAAAATCATTTAATTGTACAGTTAAAATGGAGTGTTGCTTGTACGTAGATACAGTTGGAGCACTATGTATGTACTCTATGGACTACTTTGACAGAGTAGGTTTTTGAATGTAACAAGATAAGTCAACTTGAGTGGCAACATATTTTGGGAAATCAGCTCACTACAAATTGTGACTGTAAACACTGTACTGTAAATGTTTTGTAGTTTTCCCCCAATAAAATTTTTGGAAGAAAAAAAAAGAATAGATATAAATAGAAGACTATTGCTCCTTGTCTGCTTACAATACTATCACACACTACCAACAGAATTGCCATTTCTACCAATATTTCTTCTTTTTGCTTTGACTACTATGTATTTAATTGACAAGCTACACCATGCTTGCTTATGCATGCTCTTTCCCCCTTTCAATAATGCAGTATCGATGTCATTTTATACCTACTGGTCCTTCAGTGTACATGAAATTGTAATAGGCACTTCAGGCCTCAGGATTTAAAGACATGGGAATGATAAATCATCCCATTCATATAAAGGCACAGGCACAGGAAGTCTGGGTCAAATATCAAGATACTTTTAAAAACATTAGTCAAAATCTTTGTTTCATTTTTAAACCAATGGACATTTCAAGTAAAATGGAGTCTACATGTTGCTGACTCATTTTAAACTAACTCAACAAAATGTTGTTTTGTAGGAAGTCAAGAAGCATTTGGCTTCTAAAAGAAATCCTGGGGTAGAGTAGATGGGAGAAGGGGTTAATGGCAATTAGAAAATGTCTTCCACTTCTACACCACTGCCTGTGGAGCTGCATTAGAGGGCTCATGTCTTGCCATCCATTCACTGAACAGAATACAATAAATATATAACAATTTTAGAACTTGTAGGAATGAGGAGCTCAGCTGGTTCAACGTCTTCATTTTAGAGATAAAGCCACAGTGAGAAAATGACTTGCTCAGAGTCATACGGCAATGACAACCAAAGCAACAAGGAAACCTAGGAGTGCTGATCACCAGTCAATTTACCAAAGGACGTATACAAGAGGATATTTACAAGTGCAATGATCCCCTGACAGATCCACCTAAGAAAAGCCACAAATCAGGTGCAAAGATTACTATCCCCTGCAGCATGGTAGAGACAGCATGGGAAATCCTATCCTACCCTTTATTTCCTCAAAGTCATACATATTAAAGGATCTTGAATCTCATTGAATCCTCCCCTCACCAGTGAGAGGCACTCCTACTTTATAGATAAGAAATCACAGAGAGGAGAGCACAACAAATCTAGGGTTAAAAATGAAGCGAAGTCAGCTTTAAAACCTAACAGCCACAGAGGCCTCGTTCTCCATGCCTTCCTTCTTTGGAAAAAGAAAACAAAAAAAATAAAAACAGAATTCTAATGTGACACCTCCACATGTCAATACAATCATGAATATTAGAAGATCCTTAGAACACTGGCATGTGTCATCTTTCCATTATGGACTGTCATTAATGATGGATGAACTTCTTGAAAAAGGGTGCATGAGCCAGGAGAAAGGCACTGAGAGTTTAAAATTATAATTCGGAAGACTAATGACATGAAAAAAATGTTCATACATTACGAAGAAAAAACAAGGTGCAAAACTCTGATTGCAACGATCATCTCAATTTTTATCTTCTATCTACATACATATGTGTGTCTGGAGGGAAATAAACCAAAATGTTAATAGTCAATATTTCTGGATGATGATATTATGCTTTTAATTTGTTTTCTTCTTCATATATTTATATACATGCATGATTCTTAACTAAATTATCATTATAGAATAAAAATGGTATTACAAAAAATAAACAGGACACTTGGTTGTGAGTCATGTTTGAGCCCCAGCCCTGTCACTTAATGGCTGTGTACTCCAAGGCAGGTTACTTAACCATGCTGAGATTCCGAAAGTGCGGGGCCTCTCCCTCACTGGCCTGTTAAGAGCATTGAATGAAATGAGGTCAAAGGCAGCAATTTGAAAAGTATAAAGGTAATCTTCTTGGGTCCTTAGCACTATTAATTACATCTTTCTTTGGGCACATAGTATGTGAAAACTTAGGGATAGGATTTTCTTAGACTGTTTCTATACAGAAATCCTAGCATAGTGGAAAATCATAACATATGCACATGGTTATATATTTCCTTCTATATTCATATGTACACATTTATTTACACTTCTACCGCCTCTTTTAAAATCCTTTCAAACAAATCCAGTCTATAGTTGGCAGTTTTCCCTATTCTTTGCCAGCATACCAGACCTATAATCAATTAGGAATGTGTGATAGAAGCAAAGCCTTTAAGGACTTCATTTTTAAATCAAATAGCTAGTATACCCTATTCTGATCCCCCAAAATGATGTACTTTTTATAGACCACATTAGAGCTCTCACCTTCTATCCATGTAGTTCCTAAGTCAATGTCCTTTGTTGCTGGGTGAGTAGACGTGGTTAAGAAAATAAAGGATTCAGGGCCCTCCCATAAAATGCAAGGAGCAGAAAGAGGAAGAAAATAGGAAATTCATCAGGTGCACTAACCCCTCCATCATGGTACACATACTCACAAACATACCCCACCCCTAATCAGAGTTTAAGGATTCATTAGTAAATGTTAGTTTTTAGTTACTTAACAAGACATGAAGAAGAAACTATCCATACCCAGTAAGGAAAAGTACTGTGTGTGTGTGTGTTGTGCGTGTATGTGTGCATGCATGTGTATGTGTTTCTCCGTGAGTTCCTTTGCTACATTTAAACATTGCAACCACTGCTATTCTCAGTATTCACTTTAAAAAATATTAAAACTTTGATCTGTAAAATCTTCATTTTCATTTATTTTCACAAGTGAAGGACGGCAAATGCTTTCCATAATTCAAAATGGAAAAACACTTGCTTGACAAGTACTGTCATTCATCAAAAAGCACCTCATTCACGCAACAGTTGATTGCATTAGAGCATTATAATATAATACTGTTTGTTTATTTTCAGGTCCATGAGGCAATAGTATCACAAAAGCTTTATAGACAAACCCAACTGTAAGCTGAAAAGGAAATATTAGTTTTAAGGTCAGATTTAGAGAGGGAAAGTGAACCTGAATGTTTAGGCAGGAGAAGCTGACTAGAAATAGATCTGTAAAAAGATGAACCTGTATAAGACTTGCCCCTGCCAAGAAACACAAAATAGTAGCAAGTCACAAAAAGGCAGCAAAAAATGCAAGGTTAGAAGAAGAAATAAGTTTTGGATAAACAAAGAAAATTAGGTTAGAACAGAATCCAAATAAATAAAATTTCTGAAGCTAAGGCAAGAAATCTGGAGAACACGTGTGATTACCTCTTGCATGATTGCAGGAAGATAGACTGATACAAGTTCATGAAGGAAATGGGATGTCTAGGAAGAGAGCACATGACTCACTGGTATTTAGAAACCAGTTATCCTATTCCTGTGGGGAAATAACACTTAACTCACATATTTTTTTTACAGCAAACATAGCTTTTTTTTTTTTTTTTTTTGAAACAGAGTCTCACTCTGTTGCCTGGGCTAGGGTGCAGTGGCTTCAGCCTAGCTCACAGCAACCTCAGCCCAGGCTCAAGTGATCCTTCTGCCTCAGCCTCCCGAGTAGCTGGGACTACAGGCATGTACCACCATGCCTGGCTAATTTTTTCTCTATATATTTTTAGTTGTCCAGCTAATTTATTTCTATTTTTTTTTTTTAGTAGAGAGGGGGTCTCGCTCTTGTTCAGGGTGGTCTCAAACTCCTGAGCTCAAATGATCCTCCTGCCTCGGACTCTCAGAGTGCTAGGATTACAGATGTGAGCCACCACACCCGGCCCATGGTTCTTAATTTCCCTACCTGTAAAGTACATGCAAGTTATCCAACAGCATGATGTTAGAATTTTAGGGACTTTAAACACAATTTAGTTCCATTTTTATTTTATAGGCAGAAAAACAGTCTGATGGGTTCTGACTCTGATACAGTAATTACTTCATTATAACATTCTATAGCCCCCAGCAAACTGAAAATGAAATGCTTACATTAACTTTAGAGATTTTTATTATACTTTTTGAACTCAAAACAGATAATATCTAACATGATCTACAAACTCATATAAAATGGAATGATTAAACCAAAAGTCTCACTTTCTCTTTCCCCATTTTAACAAACACAAGTCCAAGTTTCGGGGGTACATGGCCAATCAAACATAATATTCATCCAGAAACTAATAAAAGATTTACTGCAGAAAGCTGTCTAGTCAACATTGCTAAATATTAATTTGTATTTTAGTCTATAAAAGGTTTATAATGGAAGTCTTGACTTTAATGGATTAAAATGTATGGAGCTATCTTGATTTTAACTCTTAGCCATTAATATAAACTTATACTGCTCACTTACTTTTTGTAATAAGACAGTTTCAATGAATTGTATTCATTTCTTTAAATAAGTAAAAATGTTGAGATACTGGAAAAACAAATTTTAATATTCTAATATGTACCAATTCTTAGACTTGTTTAAAAATTATGAACTATATGGTAGAAGCACACTTCAGCAGAAGTGTTCCATCTCCAACATAGTATTCATAAGCCTTAATAAAATGCAAAACAATACAAAACAAAAATCACACACTATGTTTAAATTCTGAAAAGCTAAATATATGACTGAAAGAGAGAATTACTAAAGGTTAAGTATGTGCATAATTATACACAGGCCCTCAAACAGAATTGTGCATTAGAGATTCTAAGATAATATTTGTGTACCCATTCTCAAATGAAAAATTATTTTACTAAGTGTTTGGTCTTTCTAACATCAAAGATAACAAGCTGTCTCTTACTTTAATGCCTAAGATATATTTAATTCCCATGCAAGCCACTTGTGCATCTCTATCAAGCCTCTGCAAAACTCAAGAGTCTATTCTTATCTGAATCATTGCCTCAGAAGTTTGGGTCATCTAATTTATAGCTGTAGGCACATGATGACATTTTCTTCAGGGCAAAATTCTAGTGCTTTTACTTGCTTGCTGGGTGACTTTGGAAAAAATAACAGTCCCCTTCTCTGGGGTGAAATTTACACATCTTTCAACATGCTAGGTGATCTTGTAGGGTTCTTCTAGTTCTCACACCTGTTTTGTTTGTACATATTCAAACCAGTTGAGGGCACACAAAAAATACAAGTGCACAAAGCTTATGAAAAAAGAGGTGGATTTTTTGGTAGACATTAGGTTTCACTCTCCCTATTATTTGGTGGAAGTGGTGGGGAAGGGGGCTTCTCAATAGTAAATATTGAGCTAGATTTATTTAAATTTCTAAAATGTTTTTAGTGAACATCTTCAAAATTATGACATTGGTCAGCCTAAGATAACCAAGATAATGGCCTATCTTCAGTTACTATCATTTATGGCATCTCCTGATTCAACAAGGAAGGATGAAGAAGTGTGGTGTGGTGAATAAAGTACATGGCTGAGTAATCTACATGGACTTGGGATGGAAACCTGGCCACATGCTTTACATACATGGCTTTGGGAAGGTGCCTGAGCACTCTGCATCTCAGTGGGGATACAATACTAGCTCCTATTTCATAGGGTTGTTAAGAGGTTCAAATGAGATTATGTACATAAAGGCCTGAGTGCCAAGCACATAGAACTTGCCTAGTAACTTTATTCCTTCCTTCTTCCATTTTCGATGGTTAGTCTCACACTACCACCGTTGTGGTCCCCTCCCTTCACTGCAGCCAAACTCCTGAGCCAAAATCATGCAAGAGCTCAAGTAGAAGAGCCAGAGAGGTGCCTATTACAGGAAAGGAATCTATAGACAACAACTGGAGGCAAAGAAAGTGCAGAGCAAACACTTCACCATCGTCCCTGTGTGAGCCTAATGTGGTCTGGGAGGTCCTTACTGGGTAGACAGAGGACCAGAGCACACATTGTGTCCTCAGGCTTATGGTGTCACATCACTATATTTATATAAGGTGGTGCCAAGTAACAATATTTAATAGTCATGCTGCAAATGGCACTATTGTTGAAACCGAGGCCACCACATGTAAATAGTTAGGTAGGTTTTGGGTCTCCTTTCATCAGATTACAGACCATATACCACATAATTGGCCAGTTTTCTCTCCCCAAACAAATTAGCACTTTTCCAGGCCCACTGTCAAATTAAGACATTTTCCTGTGCTTGGTGAGACTCTCTGAAAGCTACAATTTCCAAGCATTAATTATATCCACTGGTGGGTTGTGCATCTACTGATATGTTAACCCAATGGCGGCACTCCAAAGGAAGAAAATAAAACCTATGAGCACAAAAACACAAGTCATGGAGTTTCAGCAAGTGTGGCTTTTGCTTTGAAAAAATATGTATTTGTTGCTCATCAGTAGTGTTTTAATTTTTCTTTTTCATAAAAATCACTTTACAGTCTTCCTCGTGTCAGGTGTCTTAACTGTAGATAAGCCTACCAAGGCCCACTTCCAGAGGACTAGCACAGTTCCTTAGACAGAAAAAGGGTTCATTCCAACATTTATCATAGAGATGAATGAATGAATGCAGAAAAGAAAGATAAGTATACTGGGCTTAAGAGACACAATGTTTTGGGGCAGAAAAATCCTACAATATTTAGTATCTGAGATAACAGTGCTGAGGACATGAGTGTTGTGTCACAAATATTTTAATGAACTACAATTTAACCCACATGTAATTAAATGTCCTTAACAGATAAAGCATGCAGACACTGGTACATAAGTGGTAAAAATAACTAATTTTTAATGACTTTATTTTCAGCAGTTCATTTACAGGGAAAAATAGGAAACCCTACTTCCAGACAAAACTTTGCAGGTAAAATAATAATCATTGTAATTGTCTTGGGTTGAACACAGTCATTGATGGAAAGTTTATTGCATCTCTAAATAAGAGTCAGTGATAACCTCTTGATCAAAGATCAAATCATTTTTAAGCTGGTGCTACTTATATACAAGGAAAAGGAAACCACAAAAATGTCATTCAGTATTGTTTGAATACGAGAGTGGGCTGCTGGGTTATTGAGTTCTTCCTGCTTCTAGTGATAGGTAATTAACCCAGACAACCATTGGCCCTTTGCTCACAATGCATTCTTCATCCCATACAGAAACTTCCAAAGAAGCAGTACTTTTGATTATAGTTTTCAAAGAATGAATACACAAAGCTCCTCCTTTGGCCCTCCAACTGATGAGAGGCTGGTGGAGTACTCTCATTCTGTATAAGTACTATTCTCGTTCTATATATAGTATTCTTGTATAGTTTTCTCATTCTATACAAGTAGAGACAGAAGATAAGAATGCTAAAGTGGCTTACCCTAAAATAACAGTAATTTAAAAAATGGCAGATTTTTTCCTTGGACCATGAGCCTCTTGAGTGTGTATCCAATGGTTTTTAAACTCTTCCTTTCTAAAAACAAACAGATATTTCTACCTTGTTCAAAAGTAAGTGTCTTGTCCCAAATGCTTCCTTTCTTCTGTTACTTCTGAGAAAAGGCAGAGATTGTACTCTGAAGGAAAACACTATTTCTCAGATGGTTGGGGGTGGGATATAAAACGTGAACCAGTAGTCGGATGTCAAATCAGGGCCAGCCCCACACTCTCACAGACAAAAATTTCCCATTCCTATGAAAGCAACCCATCTAGATGGATTTAAATGTTGCCACCTTGCTTTAGGTCCTTTGGGACTGGTCCTTCACCAAAGCCAGCTGGGAAAGGATACATGCAATTTGGCTCGATACTACCAAGGCCTGAAATATCCACACATGCAGAACTCCTCTGTATAAATTGGCCTAAGGCACCTGGCAAGGCAGAGAGGTCAATTCCTTGGGATCTTTTTTGGGGTAGAGCAGCATCAGGGAGATTTACACCACTCAAGGAACTGGATGTCATACCTTGAAGTGGTCTCAGTCAAATGAATTGTCAGAAAGAACTTATCTGAGATAGAGGCCTCTGTAGTCTCGCCTAGATGTACGTGTAGAATCTTCTTGGTTGCTAAATACCTCATCCTATAATAACATGCTTTAACATCTGGACTGTTAGTGGCTCAAATGGAGCTCCTCTCTTCTGCAGCTTGGTTTCCTGCGGCCACATCGCCTTCAGAAAGCCACATTTCTTAGAAATGGGGAACTCAGCTCTAACTTGCTTGCATTCCCTGGCGAAGTGGTTTTAAGCCCGCAAATGGTTTCAGTTGTTTGTTTTCTGGTGATAGAACTGACATGCATCATTGGCTTTGGGGGTTTGTTTTGTTTTTTAAGTACTGTTAATACAGGCCAACCAACACCAGATTTTTTGAAAAACATGATTCTCATCACATCAACCCATCACAACACATGTGTATCTCATGAATGTGCACTCTTGCCTTGTTTGGCTGGGGGAAGGGGAGGAGTGGAATGGTTTCCTGAAAGAAAATGCCATCTAAATCTTCCCCTAATTTCCTTAAGACGCCACAATAGCCTGAGGTCAGTCAGCAAAGCCATTTTTCCTTAGTTTCCAGCATCATTTAGAAAAATAACAATGATCTTTGTGTCACTGGGCCCCTAGATCATGGGCAAAGGATGCTACTAAACTCTGAGACACCTCTGGACTTCAACTGTCACTTGCAGACAGACAAGCAAACTCATCCTCTAGGAAGTCTTAGGTGTTTGTAACAGCCTTGGAGCTGGTGGAAGATAGCCTCCAATCTATTGCAAAAACCCTAGAAAGGTTCTTAAGACAGCTTTGGTGAAATAATGGAAAAAAAAATATTCCACGCAAATGGAAATCAAAAGAAAGCAGGTGTAGCCATTCTCAGATAGAATTTACTTTAAATCAACAATAGTAAAAAAAGACAAAGACGATCACTATATAATGGTAAAGGGAGCAGTTCAACAAGAAGACATGAATCCTAAATATTTATGCACCTAACACAGGAGTGCCCAGATTCATAAAGTAAACCCTACTAGATACCAGGCAGTTCAACACCCCACCGACAGAAATGGAAAGATCATCTAGGCAGAAAATAAATAAACACTGGACTTAAATGGGACTCTAAAACAAATGAGCCTAACAGACATTTACAGAACATTTTACCCCAAAACTACTGAATACACATTCTTCTCATAAGCACATGGAACATTCTCCAAGATTGATCATATCTTAGGCCACAAAATATGTCTCAACAAATTCAAAAAATAGAAATCATACCATGCATCTTCTCAGACAACTTTGGATATTGTGATTATTTTATAAAATTAAGTTTTGCAAATTAAATGAAAATGGATCAGAGAGGATTTGCAAATGAAGGGACAGCCATCAGAGACTATTGCTTAACCAAATGGTGGTTTTTATTACTTCAATGTTTCTTTGTATTTAAAATATTTCACCTTTGGGTGTGTTGACTTTTCAGAAGATCTTGAAGCACATTAGTAGAAATATTAGAAATCTCATGAATGATTATCGCATGTCAAGAATATGCTAGCATTCACACAAATGCGTAGAGCATTCTTATGAGGCAATTACTATCGGTGGCAAAAATTATTATCCCTATTTCACAGCTGGTGAAAATGAAACCTAGAGATACTAAGTAATTTGTCCAAACCATACAATGGCTATGACATAGGCAAAGCAAAGCGGAAAGTTGACACAATTATCTAGTCAAGTCAAGCCAATAAAAACAAGTGATTAAAAGTAAAGTGTCTCTGTCCCATCTCCCTAAATTAGCCAGATCACTCTCTGCATTGATTAAATTCACTGGATGATTGTTTTTATGCCCCTTTCAAGCCCTCATCATCTCTTGCCTACTATTACAATAGCTCCTAACTGGTTTGTCTCCTTGTTTCTAGTCTCATGACCGTCCAATTAATTCTTGACTTTCCACCAGAATTAAAACAAGACCTGAATGTGCTAGTCCCCTTATCAAAATCCTATACTCAACAGAGAGCATATCCATCCTCCTTCTCACAAACATACACAGAAAAGAAAATAACCTCTGTAGTGTGACATTGAGACCTTTCATCATCTGCTGCATTCAGCCCTCCTCTCCTTTGATATTCTTCCTTATAGGCCAGGCCCTTTCACTCCTTGGTGTCTGTTATCGTTCCTTCAATGAATAAGAAATGTTCTTTATATTTCACTAATCAGTGTCATTCTCATTCTTTAAGGCCTAGCTCAAAGGGCACCCCTTCTATCACACTCTTCTTTAGTCCCTTGAGTCAGAATGTACACCAGGCTTTGTGCCAGCCCAAGATATCTCTTAAACCTCTAGTTTACACATACATAATTCTGTCTTATTTACATTTCTATTCTTGCCCCTCTTCTGATCCACCTCATGAGGTGTAAATTCCTGGAAGGCAAAGACAATGTATAATTCATCTTAGTGTTTCATACACATCTCAGTGGCTAGTGTGGAGCCTAGAACATAGGAAATACACACACACAGAGGTGTCCCCAGTAATGACATGCAAAACCTAGTATACTCAGAATAACCTAAACCTTCCCAAGTCATTAGATGCTACTTCCTTCTAAAAGCTTAAAGCCACTCAATGCATAACATATGCATTTATTTTATCTGTCTTGTTTCCTAAGGGAAAAAATATCCTGTAAGTTCTATAGTGAATTTTACAATATTTTCCCATTCCCAAATAACTGATTTACTCACCTGGTGGATATTTTTTCCATTTATCAGATTTCTAGACCTTCATGGAACTAGGCTTAGAGGCACTTTGGAATAAGGTGCTTATGAGTTACTGTCAAACAGAATTTCACAATTGAATCTGCATTTGTAAGCACACTATTAAAATATGCTTTAACATGACCAGAGGATTTTTAAACAGCTGGCATATTCATCTGAAAAAATAATTAGTTTTCAATAAAAGTTGCTTTTTATTACTCAGGAAAAGTTCTCCAGTGACTTTTAAGGATCTGCCAAGTGGAATTTCAAAATAAAAATAGAGTATCCCTGCTGTCCAGTGGCCAAGTGGAATGAAAGACAAACACACTAATTTGTGCCAAGTCCTAGACATGCTGCACTGAGGCAAAATGGGTAAGTACCCGCCTGGGTTTAATGTTTCATAAACCCGCCCATCGTCCTCTCCAGCTTTGCAGAAAACTGTCCACTTGGGGCCTATGGCCTATGGATTGCACCAGTTTTATCCCCTCTCTTCTTGCTAGCAGGAAATGAAAATGAGTTCAGTAGATGGCAGAGATTTCTTTAACAAGAGGCCAGTCCCAGGGAAGGCTAAAGCCTAGAGATTTGTTGTTAAAATGCCTAAGACAAAGCAAAATGGACAGTGAACCTGATGAGTCTATGAGAGCAGCTCTGTTTGGAGTCAGAATTGCATGCTACTTCCATCCTTAGCTAGTTATGTACAGTCAAATGATTAACTAGTTACTTTCTCTGAATAGTGTTTGATGAATCTTTTCAGGCTTGTGTCTTGCAACTTCTGCTCTGTTCCAGTGGCTCTTCTAAAGCATTCGTCTACCAAATATATTAACATCATCAATTACCAAAAACATACAGAATATAACCGCTTTTTATAGGAACGCTGTTGATCCTTGGATTAAAAAAAAATGAGGAACATCTGCAACAAAAACAGCAGCCTTGAGACACTATGAGGCTATAAAGAATGCTAGCAAATTGCCAGCTAGGTTTTCTCTAATGTCATAAGCTTTGCCCAAGCTGAAGCAAGGTTAAAGCCTGAGAGTTCAAAATCTAGCTTTGTGGTAATAGTGCAAAAAGTACAGAGTTGGGAGTCAGAATATTTGTGTTTAGTTCCATATATTGCTACTTGTTTGCTCAGAGTGATTTTCAGCATGTCCCAAGCTCCTTTTTTTTTTCACTTGTAAAGTGGGAATGAGAATGACAACCTCAGAGGACAATTGTGAAAATCAATGGGATGGTGCTGTGTAAACTGTAAAGTGCTGTATCATCATTGATCCCTTTTTAACTCTCTCCATTTATCTTCATTTCCAAAAGTTCTAATGTAAAAGCCAATTTCCCATTTAAGAGACTTCAATTTAGCATTCATAGTCATCTGGAGCAGAACTATCAATCCTCCAAAGCGATATAGTGGAAATACAGCATGCACAACCAGCAAACAAAGGCTCATCTGGAACTTCTGACCTGCTTCCCAGATGCTTACAGGGCCATTTTTACAAGGCCATTTGTCTACTGATATATTTTTATTGTTAAATGGATTCTAAAATTTGCTAAATATTTGTTTGAAGTTGAGGGCAAAATAGCTCAATTCCTATAGGACAGATTTAATGAAATGAGAAAAAAATGTTTCCTTCTCCATCCCAATTTTCAAGCTATTAGCAGTTAGGTTATTCCAACCATACAATTCCAAGAAGAAAGAAGCAGATCTCTATTTTATTATGCTTAAATAGGGTCAATGATTATAGGTCATTATTATTTTAAAATAAATAAATAGCCGAGGCGGGTGGATTGCTCAAGGTCAGGAGTTCAAAACCAGCCTGAGCAAGAGTGAGACCTCGTCTCTACTACTAATAGAAACAAATTAATTGGACAACTAAAAATATATAGAAAAAATTAGCCAGACATGGTGGCACATGCCTGTAGTCCCAGCCACTTGGGCAGCTGAGGCAGAAGGATCACTTGAGCCCAGGAGTTTGAGGCTGCTGTGAGCTAGGCTGACGCCACGGCACTCTAGCCAGGGCAATAGAGACTTTGTCTCAAAAGAAAAAATAAATAAATAAATAAAATAAAATAAATAAATAGATAAAGAGACATCTATATCTGACTATAAAGCATTACTTCTGCCTTCCAGAAGGCACAAGGAAAAGGATGCCTACACATCCTTTTTCAGTGGGAGGCCACACTGGGGGCTCTGTTAATCTGCACTGCCTGGGGTACCCTAACAATTGTAAGCTCTTTGTTTCCAGGTGTACCATGTGTGCCCTAGGGGACTGTACTTCTTGTGTGTACCCTGGCTATCATGACACCACCTCAGCCCCGAAAGATTTTCAGTTCACCTACCAACACACTGCCAGAGCTGTGCTATGTCTAAATTGATGCCCCAGGCCACATAAAAAGTGTTCACACAGCACCTTAAGAAGGAAGCCACCTGGCTTTCTAAAATAGACCTTCATTATTGGCGAGATTTGTTTTAACTGGCTAAATTCAGGACCCCTAAAAGACATGACAGAGATCAATACTGCAGGTTGGTCTCACCCTGCCAAATGTAGTCATACTGATAGTAATGTTGCTACAAAGATGCCTTGGCCAAGGGACAAAGTGATGGACTGTGCAGAAATGAATTAACATAGCGAGCCTGAGAGTGTTCCCTCATTTTAGACGTTGGCCTCTGGCTGGAGTCTGGGTACTTGACTAGCAAACAGTTCCCTACACTGATACAAAACTTTCCCTAAATGCTAAGGCTGTTTTACCTACCTGAGACACTAAATACTGGCTTTACTTCTGGGAATCTGAAATTTTGGTAGTTGCTAGGCAGAGTGGGCCTATGTGACCAGACCCCAGTAGGAACCTTAGATGCTGAGTCTCAAATGGGCTTCCCTGGGCAGAAACATTTCACATGTGTTGCTGCATTTTTGTTGTTGGGGAGAGAGCATGCCATGTGGCACCTCATGACAGGGTAAGAACAAAGGAAGCCTGCACATGAATTCCTCCAGACTCTTCCTGATGTATCTTTTCCTTTACTGTATATCCTTGCTGTGTCTCTGTAATAAAGCTTAGCCTTCAGTTCTACTATATGTTAAGTCCCATGAGCCCTTCTAGTGAATCAATGAATACTGGGTGGTCTTGGGAACCCTCAACATAATCCCCATGTGGGCATTGCTGAGGAAAACTGGCCTGTAGCCCTTCAGACACGGTATTCTATTTTATATGTAAAATTTTTCCAAAAAAAGAAAATTATTCTGATTTGCTGCTAGTTCTTCAACATAGTCTAAAAGATACTCTTGACCATCTTGAAAAGCCAGGAATGCAAACTAAAGCAGCCTGGATATTCTGTCCACAAAAATTTCAAGTACTGTAAGTAAAATATTTCTGAGCTTCTTAAGTTTTTATAACCAATTGACTTTTGGGGAAAATAATCAATTAGAGATCACAGATGTCTACGCTAATCCCATTAAATAACACAAAGAAAGAAATGTGGAAATGCAGTAAATGATGATTTGTGTTAGGAAGAAAAAAATGTGGAAAAGGAGAAAATAGGAAAGGGAGAAATGTAGTGAAAGTTTATCAAAGATGAACATTTTGTCACAAAAGTGAAAGTGTTCTAAAAACACCAGCCATTTCTCAGTGAGCTATGTTTTCTTAAGACCTAAGCTCTGTCTCTGCTTGCCCACAAAGTTGAGGGAAGCACCTTTTAAGACACTGTGTTAAGTGCTTGAGGTCTTCCCAGAGGTCACGGGAGCCTACTTTTGCTCCACGTTTTATTGAAGGGAGAGTATCTTCTACTGGAGTTCCCAATTTTCTGGACCCAGGACCTGTATCCCTATACCCTGAGAAGAGGATCCCAGAACCCATTCTATCTTCCAGGAAACCACACTGGATAGAAAACGACATCGAGGTAGGCAGAGCCCAGCTGGTGTGGGGTAGATCAGGCCATGTGGAGATAACACTGCTAAGGGGTTCCCTGGGTTAGGGCTTTGGGACTGGTTTCTCCACTCCTCACCCTGCCTCTGAGGGCTTCTCCAGGGGCTGATGGAGTTATTGATGGTATGGCTAGAGTGGCTTCTTTCAGGTGTGTGGGAGAAGTCTAATGTCTCCCTAAGACTCTGCAACTTGAGGCTCCTGACTCAAGCTACTGGGCACCAGCTGACCCTATCTCCTCGCCTCCTCCATAAAAAACTATCCCAGTGCCTAACCATTTTCTAGCCATTATCTAGGGCCAGAACCATAACATTTAATGGTTACCTATTTGGATACAAAACTTTGATACCAATACTAATGGTAAAAATTAAAATGGTGCATTAATATCTACCTCTCCCATTGTTATTCCACTATTACTAACCAGTTTAGTATTAGTACATTTAGTGCTCTTTCCAACATTAATTGAACACCTTAATCTTGAACTATATGGCATAGAAACTGTAATAATAGTCTTCTTTTCTCTTCTTGGTTGCACTAAGTTGAATTGTGCTCAAATCTAAGTGGCATCACTCAGTAACTCTGTGGCCTTGGACAAGCCATTCACCTCGCAGCCATTCAGTCCCTTCATTTGTAAAATCGGCCAGTGATATCTCTCAGGAAAGTTTGTTGGAAAGATTGAGGAAAATATAAGTAAAGGACTTGACCTAATACCTTGTCCATCAAAAGTTCTCAATAAATGAGTGTCGCTGTAGGTATTCTTGTTGTTGATGTTATTATCTTTTAGTTTTTTATATTGTTACTCTTATAATGAGGATGCAATTTATGCCAAGGTATCGTTCTTGAATACCCCCCAAAGTGTAAGTGTAACATGCTTTCTCAAAAGAAGAGCAGAGGGCCTATGGGTGCTAAACCCCAAATATACACCCTGTGTTCATTTGTTACCATGGCTTAAACACGGAGAGAGCCTAGTTCTGAAGTCTGCCACAGGATAGAGGCACAGTGATTCTTGTATGAAAAGTACCCTCCTCAAACAATACACTAGATGATGCTGTGTGTACAAAATCCCACGGAAGTCATGAGCATTGGTGATATTTTCTGTTTCCTTTGTCCATAATCCAGGATGATTGACAGGCCTTTGTTTGCTACAAATGAGGGGGAAGAAGTGGCCAACCTTGGTACTGACTCGCTCCACCTCCTCAGGCATATGCTTGGCAATGAGCATGGCTATGTAATCAACATGAGTAACATTGCACCCTCCCCATGATCAACACCCCCACCTCCATCACCAAAAAAAAAAAAGGGTTTTCACACCTGAATACAATTTTGGTTACAGAACAATAAAGGACAGGTGACAGGCCCAGCTGGAATGCCTCTTTTTCATTTTCCTGTGGCCACAAATCAGACATCTTGGGCTCACAGCAGGACAGGCTCCACTGGCAGTAATTGGCACCATCTGTAGCTGTCAGAGCACTGGCTGGCATTCCAGCATTTCATCTTTCCAGTCAAGGCATTCATCACTAGTCCAAAACTCAGCCAGCTGACACTGAAAGATTAACTTGCATTGATTTGCTTGGCTAAACTCGCCTGAGCTTCAGTTGGTACCAAGCATTCCTATTTAATAGCCATCACAATCACAAGATGTTTACAAGGTGATTGTCTACTGAAGTTTTTTATTTTTTCCTCACTCTTCATTTTCTGCCTAATGTGCTCTCCATAATTAGACTTTTGGAAATGGTGAATTAAAATAAAGAAAAGTGAGCATTCCACATGATCCCTGCCAAATGCTGGGCCTGTGAGCTGTATAATTAGAAAGTTTGTCCCCTTATCTCTCACTTGCATTAAATTTCTCCTTTGTCACAGTGTTTGTAAGATGATGGAGGAGACGTTTCTACCTGAATTTTTGCAAGAAGACATTAGGGAATCAATCATCTCAGGGGTAACTCCTAGGCCATAAGTTTGGCCTGCCTGTTGCCTTTCTACTCTCCAGCCCATGAACATTTCTTGGCCTCCTGCCTTGGGTTAGGCTCAGTACTCAGCATGGGGGCTACAGAGAGGCATGAGCCACAGGCCTTCTCAAGCACTCACTGTGTAGTAGAGTAGAAAACCAAGTTAATCAGTGATTGTGGTATATTGTGCTATGTGACAGGGTAGAAGACGGACCACAGCTGTATACTCATGAAACATGGAAAGAGTGAGCACTTATTTCAGACCAGAAAGCAGATTAGGGAAATTTTACTGGAGGAGGTGACACTTAAGTTGAGTGGTGAAGACTGAGAAGGAGCTAGCAAGAAAGTAAAAAGGGAGAAAGGAAAAAGACATTTCTCTGAAGGACAGGGTATAAAAATGCAGTGAGGCATGATCCAGTATGGGGCAACTAAGCTGCCCCAAGTAGCAATGCAGTGTGACAGCAGTGAAGGATGCCTATGGAGAAACAGTGCCCGGTAGTGTAGGGCCTTTGTGCTAAACTAAGGAGTTTGAATTTTATTGTATAAGTGTTGGACAACCATTCAAGGACTTATCAACAGGGGATTGATGTGTTCAGATCTGCAGCAGTATGGAGGATCAAACAGGGAGAAGAGATAGGAAGCACAGAAACAATTTGGAAAGAAGCTGTTGCCACATCCCAAGCAGCAAGGGTGCAGGGATAGGCCAGCTTCACAGCCTGTAGTGATTGACCAAAAAGGATTTCTTACGTGAAGATGAGAAGAAGTTGGAATTCTTCTACAGGCTTTTGTGGGTTGGGCTCTTATGAGACCAAGTAGAGGGAAGGGCCAGTCCCTGAGTAGAAAACAAGGCAAAAGGAGCCAGTGCCACCTCTAACATCAGAAGGCCTGCATACATGTTATGCAGCCCTCCTTTCCAGCAACTCCTCCCACCATGATTACCAGGAAAACCCAGCAACTCAGAATGTACTTCCTAAACAAAATCTTGTTTTTCTTTTCCTCACATTATTTTCCTCACTTAAAAGCCCTCTTTCCTCTGCCCTAACCAGTCCTTCCAGACCAACTTCAGCACCTAGTACCCTATGGGACCTTCAGAGATACGACTGCTATGGGTTGAACTGTGTCCCCACCCCCTAAAGAATATGTTGAAATCTTAACTCCTGGTATCTGTGGATCTAAACTTATTTGGAAACAGGGCTGTTGCAGATATAATTAGTGAGGTTAAGATGATGTCTTACTTGATTAGGGTGGGATGTTAATCCAATATGCCTGGTGTCCTTGTAAGGAGAGAAAATTGGACACAGGCACACAGGAAGAGAAGAATTTCATGTGAAAATGGAGACAGAAAATGAAGTGCTACAGCTGAAAGCCAAGCAACATCTGGGGCTACCAAAATCTAGGAGAAGTAAGGGAGCAGCCTCCTCTAGGGGCTTCAGAGGGACTATGGCTCTGCCATCCTCCTTATTTCAGACTTTCAGCCTCCAAAACTATGAGATAATAAATTTCTCTTGTTTAAGCCACCTGGTTTATGGCACTTTGTTACAGCAGCCCTAGTGAACTAATACACTTCTGAATTGAACCAGTTAAATAAAAATCATGCCTTCTCTATGAAGCTTACTCTGTCTCTTCAAGCCTGCGATTATCTGTCCTTCAAAGTCAGAAAACAATCATTACTCTATAATCCTTCTCTGCTCTCCATTGCTGGTCCTAGGTGGATGGTGCCATGCTAGTGAGGGGCTGACTAAGACAATCCATCTAATAGGAAGATAGTAATAACTTCTCCTAATTATCAAGTGGTTCTATCTGCTAAGGACTTTATAAATACCATTTCATGTTATCTTCACAATGATTTTGAATGCATGTGTTTCATTTGAGATTCACAATAACACCATGACTCCAGGTGTATTATTATCCCCATATTACAGATGGCCCAGAGAAGGACTTTCCCCAGTGTCACATAGCAAATAAGTGGAAGAGCCAATTGGGAACCATTCCAAACCATGTGCTCGTCACTGCCAGGTTCAAGTTTCTATTTGTCCACACCTATTTTATTTTTTAGCCTTGCCCAATTTTGTTCAGTTTTAAGCTACTTCCTGTGCATAAAGGTTTCCTTCACATTTTGGAATACCTTGCTTTGACTGTGAAATTTACACTCAAAAGAAAGTTGCCCCCCACCAAGTGAAATGAATTCTCCATACATAGGTTTTAAGCACAAAATATCTAGAGGCAGTTAAACAGACGTTCTGTAAACTCTGATAGACTGAAATCAACTCAGCTTCCTGAGGAAGGAGAAGTATCCCAGGGTGCAGAAGGAAGTGATATATAACCATATCTACATCTATTTCTATCTAGATAAGAGTTATAGATATAGATATCTGTTTTATCCTTCTGAGCATATTTGAAAACATACATTTCAAAAGAATGATTCTAGATCCATTTTAAAAAAAATGCAACTCCCAGGACTTGTCTTGGAAAGCAAAGTAAGTGATAAATTGCAAGTCTCATTTAAATTGCCACCCTCTTACTTGACAATGTAAATACAATGTTCTTCTGTGAATGAAGATGTAGGAGTCAGAAAAGCATGACAAATATCTGTTTATATAGTTATTATCAAAATATTACTAACAAATATGCTTCCACCATCTTTTTGGGAGAAATTGATGGCAACATTAGTGTTTAATTTTGTACGTGAGATAAAAAGCACTGAGGAATAGTGTATGTGTAGCTCTTTCTATCACTATTATCATTGTTACTCAGAGTAAACATTTATGGAGCATGAACTGTAGATACTTATAAGCCCAAAGGGGAAAAATCAAGAAAGAATTTACAAGACTTACAGGCAAAGGTTTAAATATATGTATGTGTACATATATGGATAGATGATTGACAGAAGGAAGAAAGAAAGAAAGGGAGGGAGGGAAAGAGAGAGAGAGGAAGGGAAGGAGGGAAGGAGGGAGGGAGACAATGCACATAACCTTTTGGAGCTACATTTTAATCAGTTGTCTAGCAACAACTTGCCCCCACCGAAAATAAATAAATAAACTTCCTTCAAAGCAGAACTCAACAGCCATTTCCACCGGGAGGATTACTGCAGCTGGAGTGTATTGTACCCATAGATCTCACTGGGGAACCAAGGCAAAGATGCGCGAGTAGAAAATATGAAAGTTGAAGAAAACCATTAGAGTAAGACTGAAATGAACATTGAAGGAGTAGAGGGAGTAGGATGATGGGAAGAGAAGAGACAGGAAGTGCAAATGGCGGTGATGGTCTAACTGATCTAACTGGGCAAAATGAGTGGTTATCTGCAGCATCCTTCATTGTGGCTTCTCTGTATTTCTTACCATTCAATGAACATCTAGGGGCCAGGAATTCTGCTATAGCCCCTTCCCTATGTTATGTTTTGTTGGTGTCATTGGTGCTATTTAGAAAGAAATAAATCTAGGTGATGATAAAGAAGCTGATTCTGACTTCAAACTCTACTCCATATTGTTGGCTTACTCCACCCATTCCGGCACATGTACGTTCTTAAAGAGCAGATAAACGGGTAGTTTTGCATTTTTGTTTGTTTGTTTTGATCCCCACAGCCACTCAGTAAGGTAGAGATTATTGTCCCCAATTGGCAGAAGAGAAAATTGTCATGATCCTGCAGGGAAGTCTCAGAATGACATTCAATTTATTTCTGTCTATTTTCAGACTTAAGGATCCCAGAACCAGTTCCTCATGCTCTGGTTTTTCTTAGTTCCACAAGGGACAGCCAATGAAGTATTCTTACCATCCTGAGGCCTTTAACTGGTACTGTCTCAGTTTCCTTACTTAACGAGAAGGAAAGCCACAAAATTTTACCTATAAGGAACTAAATTTAAATCAGGGCTTCACATACCCTTAAGATAAAGGAAATACTTCACTGTAACCCTTGATCATTATTTTAAGTGTAAAGAGGAAGAAAAGCTACTTGTCGAGGCTAATTGTAGACTTTATACAGCCTACTCTTAATGCTTACCTTCCTCTTAAAGAAGGATCAGAGTGCTTTAAAGGAATATTATTTCATCTTCAGAACTTCATGGACCAATAAAGAGGGGTGAAGCACGTCTTCCATCTGAGATACATAGATCGGTCGTTGCGACATTCCTCTGGGTCACCACAACTAAAACTCACCTTCATGCCCCAAACTACCTAGCTTTACTTGGCCCCAAGAACTGCTGTGGACTCACCATGTTCTTCAGTATAGGTCACAATAAAGAAGCTAATTATGGCATCACCACAACTTCAACCTCATTTTGTTAGCTTCATTCATCCATTCTTGAACACTTGAGCACTCAAATTCGTAATCACACAGTGCCCATGGTCAACCATAGGACACTGTAAACAATTATTTGAGGAGGGTAATTAAAAATACAGTTGGTTTATTTATCCATTCACTCAGCCAAGACTGCTCCTACTGAATGCACAGCATTCTGCTCGGTGCTGGGAATGAAGAAGTAAATAAAACAGGTTTCCTTTTTCTCAAGAGGCTCAGAGTCTCCACACATGGACCATCACAAAACAGATTCATGTTTATAAATTTTCAAACACACATTGATTGTATAGAGAGAAAGGATAGAAAGGTTTAGGTTTTTTGAAAAACAACTCTTATATTCAATGACTGATAGTAATATTTTCTATTTATATAAGCAAATTGTAGTATTCAAAGCACTTTCACATCTTTGATCCATATGAAACTTAGGTAGAGAAGGTATTATTATATCTAGCTTGAAGATGAAAAACTTGTAGCTCTGAGGTTATTTGTCTTTCCCAAGATTGTACAGAAAATCAATACAAGGGTTGAGCCTCAAACCTACGCTTCTGGTCCTAGGTCCAGTGCCCTTCCCAGTTCACATCATTGCTTCACTTAAATTTTGTAAGTATTTCTATATAGGAAACATTGATCCTATATCCATGTTATGGGGTAAGAGGAGACCCAAGAAAACAACAGTGGATGATTATCTATAATTATGTTTTTTCCAAAACCATCAGAGAACAGAAAAACATAATTTCTCTTGAAATTAATTCAGGACTTTTTATGCATGACTGTCTTATATAATTTATTCTGACATAAAAACTCACTGAAATAATATTCCTTTAAACAGTTTAGAAACATTAATCTTTCTTCATTGAAGCTACGAAAGGCAAGTGCACCTCCCTTTACATAACAGAAGGTGTTACTGTAAAATACATGCAACTCATGATATGTTAAAAGAACTAAGGAGAAGTATCATTTAAAGGAATTCCACAGTCAAAGGAAAGAATACGATATGGTCAAATTCTGGGGCTTCGGGAGTACAGAGTGATTTTTCTGCCCATCTTCCCTTCTTTTTTTCACCACTGCTAGTACTATCGCCATTGCCAGCCTTAGGCAGATGAATAAGAGGGAACAATCATAGCAAGTGGTCTCTAAAACAGCAGGTGAATGAGGGTGGCCAAGATAGCCTTCTGTTCCCATTTCCCCTCCTTCACTCATCCTCAGGGACACTGCTTCCTTCATGTCCTCTGAACACACTAGGCAAGTCCCCTACTTATAAGCCTTTGAATGGCTGTTCCCTCTACTTGGAATGATTGCAGCTCAGATGGCACCTTCTCAGTGACACCCTTCTTCAAAATTTCACCCCAACTCTGCACTCCAGTTCCCCCTTGCTCTGCTCTATTTTTAAAATTGAGGTTAATATCATAAAACATAAAATTAAACACCAACTATTTTAAAGTGTATAATCTTATGGCATTAAGTATGCTCAAAGTTTGAGTGACCATCACCACTGTCTAATTCGAAAACATTTCTCCCCAAAAGGAGATCCCCTACACATTAAGCAGTCACACCCCATTCTTCCTCTCCCTACCCCTTGGCAACTGCTAATCTGCTTTCTGTGTCTATGGACTTGCCTATTTCTGGATGTTTAATATTAGTGGAATCATATAATACATGACCTTCTATTTCTAGCCTCTTTCATTTAGCCTAATGTTGTCATGGTTCATCCATGTTGTAGCATGTATTGGTACTTCATTCCTTTTTGTGGCTTAATAATGTTCCACTGTGTGGATATACCACATTTGTATATCCATTCATCCAATGATGGGCATTTGGAGTGTTTCCACTTTTTGGTTATCATAAATAATACTGTCATAAACCTCCATGTATAAGCTTCTATGTGGACATATGTTTTCAATTCTCTTGGATGTATATCTAGGGGAGGAATTGTTGGGTCATACGATATTCTTATGTTTAACTTTTTGCAGAACTGCCAGACTGTTTTCCTCTCTTTTTCTTCTCTAGCACTTAGCATGTTTCGACATATTATATACTTTTCTTATTATGCCTATCATGTATTATCTGCCCCCCCTCTAAAATATAACCTCCACAAGGATGAGAATTTTTTGTTTTGTTCTTTGATATAATCCCAGTGTCTAAAACAGTGTGTGACACATAGAATTGCCTAACAGCTATTTGTGAGGGAAAGAAGGAAAAGGGAGATCCTAAGAGGCATCTGTGTGGAGGGAGAGGAGGATAAGTAGTGATTGGCTGTTCCTTCATAAGGGCATCTATAAATGAGATATCTGAGAGAGGGATTCCCTACTTTTAGAAATCCTCTCTGGTATGCAATACCAACACTACACAAAATTGTAGCAGAGCCACTCACAGTAACCTCAAAGAGGAACTGGCCTATCACCCTGAACACCATTGGAATATACTTGTAGGATTAAGAATTGAAAATCTCGGCCAGGCATGGTGGTTCAAGCCTGTAATCCTAGCACTCTGGGAGGCCGAGGCTGGAGGATGGCTTGAGGTCAGGAGTTAGAGACCAGCCTGAGCAAGAGCAAGACCCCATCTTGACTAAAAATAGAAAAATTAGTTGGGCATGGTGGCACATGCCTGTAGTTCCAGCTACTGGTGAGGCTGAGGCAGGAGGATCCCTTGATCCCAGGAGTTCGATGTTGCAGTGAGCACACTGCACTCTACCCTGGGCAACAGAGTGAGACTCTGTCTCAAAACAAAACACAAACAAAAAGGAATGCCAAATCTGGAGACACCCTGCCCCCTCAAAATGCCAATCATGTCACCAAGGATAAGAAGTTAAGAAAGTAAGAAAGCTCCTCGTACACTGGCTGGGACTCTTCTATAGGAAGAAATTTGTTTAAAATTAAGTTGTGGGATCAAAATTTCTCCCGTTTGATTTTTCACCAGTGCACTAGGAGTGGCATAGAAATATGTTGATTGTAGCAATGTTTCCAACAGTGAAAGAACTGGAAACAACTTCATCGTCTGTCAATATGGGGGATGACCCAATAGTGCATTATAATATGATAGCATTCTGGGCAGCTGATAAAAGGATTGAGTTAGAGTCAGTAGATTACTATGACATATATTTAGGTGAAAACAGCAACTTACCAGGGATAAATACACATATAAAGTCACTTATGTAAAAATGCACCTATGCAAAATAATATCATATGGTGTTGTGGATACACACACATACAGAGAGAGAGAGAGAGAGAGAGAGAGAGAGAGAGAGAGAGAGAGAGAAGATGATGATGTCTGGAACACACCAAATTCATAGCCATTTTTACTTACTAAAGTAGAAGGAAGAAGGATTTCAGAGAGAAGCAAAAGAGCACCTGAGACTATGTGTAGTGTCTGTGTTTAAGAATCACATCTTTCTGTATTCCTTGTGTGATCAAAATATTTTTGAGTGTATAGAGTCATCATTTTTGTGGGAAGTCAGAGAAAATTATTGCATTAAAACTTCTGGACTCCTAGAAAATCAGAGTGCAAACTAGTTGTATCTGAACTTGACTTCATGTTTGCTGGGATTGCTCATCATCTCACCCTGGGCATCCGCTTTTGCTCCTAGCTGTTAGAGGTCTTGGGTTTAGAAAGGTTTGTGTCCTGAAAGAATACAAATCTGTCACAGAGACATTTTGCTCAGATTCTCATGAATACAGTAGCATTAAAAAAACAAGCAAGGGAAAAATAAACAACATGATGGAGGCCACATATTTTTCCTTACCTCACTTTTTTGCAGCTTTTATTTTCTTTCTCCCTGAGCCTCATTGCCACATCTATAAAATGGGAATAGTGAGACCCTACTTCAAAGGTTCTGCTGGCAATGAGATTAGTGACATGAGTGTACTTTAAAAGGTAGAAAAGTGTTTCATCTTGTAATCAAAGGATGCACATTGAAAAAGAATCTCACAGTTCACCCAATACTTTAAAATACATGTGGAATGTCTACAATGAAATCCATCCACAGACAACCTCAGTGGTAAGACCTGGAAACTATAGGGGGATTTACCTCAGAGACAAGCCCTTAAAGCTCTGCTGTAACCACATTTTGCATCTTGGTCCCAGGGAGCTGATTAAATTTCATACCTAGGCTATTGACCAGTGAATTTGTCCATTTGGAGTTCAAAATCTATATGTTGAATGTCACTGATCACAATTGAAACCTCATAGATTCTCTTTGGACACATGTGTTCACATGAGCCCTGATATCCTCATATTGGAACATATATAAGAACCTTCTCTGTGCTCTGCTTCCAACATCAGAAGAGGCCTGGTCTGGCAGCATCAGGAGAGAGCTGTGTTTAGAATCAGCCAGGATGTGTGTATGTGCACACACATTCATGTGCACATGCTCGTGCTCAAGAGCACACATTCATAGGAGCAGGGTGGTGTGAATACATGTGCTGGCATGGGGCTTTCTTGGTGGATTGCCCATAGAATTTGCTCCCCTTCATTTTCAAATATTAGTGTGAGATAGAAGACAAAGTCTAAGGGAGCATATTTTAAATAATTAGGGAGTAATCAATTATACAATTATACATAAAGGCACATACTCTAAATCTTACTTTAAAAAATAGTGATCAAGTATTTATAAATTATATCTTGTATCTCTGTGGCATTAGTTGGAATTACTCTTTTATTGTTCCTGATGGAGCTTATTAGAGATTTTTCTTTTCTGCTCTTTGTTAGTCTAGCCAAAGGTGTGTCAATTTTCTTTAATTTTTCAAAGAATCAGCTTTTTGTTTTATTAATCTTTCATATAGTTTCCCTGTTGTCAATTTCATTTACTTCTGATTTGATCTTATTGATTTCACTTCTTTTGCTGGGTTTGAGGTCAGTCTGTTATTTTTTTTCCAGCTCTTTGAGTCAATTCATTAGGTTGTTCCTATGTTCTCCTCCCTTGGAGAACCATGGAGAGAGGAAGGTCTGGACACAGGTCCAGCAAACACTTAAGAATTGTTATCTCTAGAGGGAGGGATTAAGAAGGAATTTTACATCTTATCATATATATTTTTGCATTGTTTTCAATTCTTTGCAAGAAGTTAGGCATTCCATTTATCATCAGATAAAGCAATAGAAATATGCTCCAAAATAAATAAATACTCCTAAGTGATTGACAGATTCATCTTGTGTAAGCATCGTTTTATCAATGCCTGACACAGTGAGAAAGATGAGGAGGGAGGAGGAAGCAGAGAACAGAATGAAAAAAAGGAAGAAACAGGCTGAGGTAGATAATGAAAGGCACAGAAAGAGGATAAGAAAGTGAGACAGAGACATAAAGAGAGGGAGAAAGAAGAGAGACAGGGAGGTGCGGCAGAGACGAGTGAAAAGACACAGGGATGAGGGAGCAAGAGGCAGAAAGAGATACATACAGAGATATTAACAGATCAAAGGAGATATGGGATCAGTGAGTGAGGGGCTGAGAGAGAGGAAACAGAAACATACACAGAGACCGAGAGATTCCCCGTGGAGGATTTGGGATGTGGGAGCTGTTGGCCTCTTCTTGTCACCTGCCCCAGGCTGACCTCACTGCCCCTTTCTTGCAGCTGTTTGAGCTCTTCCCTGACTTCTTGAAGTTCTTTCCTGGCACACACAGGCAGGTCTACAAAAACCTGCAGGAACTCAGTGCCTTCATTGGCCGCAGTGTGGAAACGCACTGGGAAACCCTGGACCCCAGTGCTCCCCGGGACCTCATAGATGCCTACCTGCTGCGCATGGAAAAAGTGGGGTGTGGGGGAGGGACAGAGGAGGGGAGGGGAGGGGAGGGGAGGAAGGGCAAGATGGGGAGGAAGGAAGAAGGGAGGGCAACGGAGAAGGGAAAGGGAGGAGGGATGCTGAGAAGATGGGGGAGAATAGGAAAGGAAGGGGAGGAGATGCATAAGGGAAAGAAAGATGAGGTGAAAGAAAGGAGAAAGTAGGAAGGAGAAACTGAGCAGTGGAGGGAGAGAGAGAAATATAAAGGTAAGGAAGAAATTCAGGGCAAGGGCAAAAAATACAGCAACAGGAGAAATGACACACAGAGGCAGAAAGAGACTGGGAGACAAAAGACAGAAGCACATCAGAGATGGGGAGAGAGGTGGAAACAGAGCCAAAGCGAGCTGAGTGAGACAGACACAGACACACATGGTTGGACATGCAAGGGACAGAGAAAAGCAAAGTGGGCCAGAGAGAGTGAGAGACCCTAAAACAGATGGAGGGGACCCAGAGAGATTGGAGTGCACACAGTAAGGCCACAGCCTCCCCTCACCTCCCCTCCTCTCTGCTCTGCACCCAGGAGAAATCCAACCCACACAGTGAGTTCCACCAGAAGAATCTCATCTTCAACACGCTCTCGCTCTTTTTTGCTGGCACTGAGACCACCAGCACCACCCTCCGCTATGGCTTCCTGCTCATGCTCAAACACCCTCAAGTCACAGGTGGGCCAGGGACAGCTAACTGGGGGGTCTTCTGCCTCTCTGTGAGCTGCAGAAGTGGAGCGGGTGGTCCTGCCTGGATGAGAGAGGAGACAATTGGCTTCTTATTCCAGAAGCACTGCAGGCTTTGGACCAGTCTCCAACTAAGCCAGATTTTTAAAAAAATTTTGAAACATTGTATTATGTGGGTATAAATGTTTTAGGTTCCATAGATAGACTTTGTAATGCTTGAGTCCCGACTATAGGTGTGCCTGTCACCTAAATAGTGTTCATTGTACCCATCAGGTGGGTTTTTGCCCCTCTCCTCCTGCCCTCTCTCCCCTGGTTGATGTCCACTGAGTTTTATTTCCCTCTGTGCACATGTGCACTCATGGGTTAGTTCCACTTTAATAGCAAGTACATGTAGTGTGTGTTTTTCCACTCTTGGGATACTTCACTTAGGAGAATGGTCTCCAGTTTTTTTTAGTGTTTTTTTTTTGGTGGATGTGTGGATGCATGCAGAATCTGTTGAATGGTTCTCCCACTGTTTTCCTCCATCACTTAAATGACTTTTTTGAGGGGGGAGGGCATTCTAAATTGTTTTCGTTTGTGCAGATTTATGGGGTATGTGTGCAATTTTGTTACATACATAGACTGCACAGTGGTCGTGTCAGAACTTTCAGGGTATCCATCACCCAAATAACATACATTGCACCCATTAAGGAATTTCTCATCATCCACCATCCTCACCCCTCCAAGTCTCCTCTTCGTCCATGTGTACACATTTTTAGATCATTCCTCTTTGTCCATGTGTACACATTTTTAGCACCCACGTGGGGGTGAGAACTTGGAATATTTGACTTTCTGTGCCATCACTTAAAGATTTACCTGTTCATCCATCCGTCTTTTCATCCGTCCATCCTTTTATTGATTAATTCACCTGCATACTCACTCATTCTTTCATCTGTGACTCATCCAAGGATGTACATTTTCATCATTTATTTATCTGAATTAATTGATCCATGAGTTGGGCCTTTGCAACAGTGATATGTTGAATGGACTATTTGTCATTAATTCATTTATCCATACATCATTGATTCACTGGCTCATTCATTTAAGCATGCATCCACCCATCCTTTTATAAATGAGGCTCCATTCCTTAATCCTTCCATCAGTTGGTTTTTCAATTCATTCTATATCCAGCCATGCCTTCCTTAATTTATCCACTAAATAATTCACTCATTTATTCATTTCTTATTTATTTATCATTCAATCTGCCCATTCATTTATTTACTCGTACTTCACTAATTTTTTCAATCCCTCATCTTCAATAAATCTAGCCATTCATATGATCACTGATTAATTATAATAGGTCCATTGATTTATTTGTTTATGAACCATCTAATAGCTAGTGATTCATTAATTGATCCATCTATTGATTTATAAGTGAATACACACATCCATTTATTGGTTTGTTCATTCATTCATCCATCTTTCCATTCATGAATTGATCTATCCATTGATTAATTGATTGATGTATTCATTTATTAATCCAGTTGTTCATGCATTAACCCATTGATTTCACTCTTATATTCTTGAGAACCTAACACAGTGCCTCACTTATAATACACACACAACAAATATTAGTTCGTTTTCTACTCAGAGAGACAAGAGTTCTGGCGCATTTGTAGCCTAGAGTTCTTTTTTTTTTTTTTCTTTTTTATTGGGGGAAAACTACAAAGCATTTACAGTATAATGTTTACAGTCACAATTTATAGTGAGCTGATTTCCCAAAATATATTACCACTCAAGTTGACTTATTTTGTTACATTTAAAAA
>CAUYRT010057639.1:0-15704 GCA_963574885.1 Lepilemur ruficaudatus
GCTGCAGCTTCCTCTTGCTCACAGCCCGGACGGTGGCCCGGACTAAGGAAGCCGACATCTTGGCCACCCCGGCGCCCCGGTGCCTCGGGCCCGAGCGCGGCAGCCTCAGCCTCTCTCCATGGACACGGCGGGCGCACTGACGCCACAAGCTCCGGCGCACGGCGCACGGCCCCCGCGGCCACGCCCCGCCGCCGCCACTGGGAGGCCGCGTGAGTGACGGGCTGGGGGCGGGGTCTCGGCGCGCCGCGCGGTCGGGCTGCGTGCCGTCGCGTGCGTGCGCTGGAGGCGCCGGGGCGAACGGGCCCGGGGGCCGTATCGTCGCTGCTAAGGACGCAGCGGGCGCGACGCAGGCGAGCGGGGCTGCAGGGTAGGCCGCACCCAAGCCCTCCCCGGCTTCGCAGGCGCGACGTCGCTTCACCACCTGCCCCTCTCTCTTAATGCTCACTGAGATGAATGCCGTTACCTGGGACGCTGACGTCAAGACAGCACGGGGAGCTCACGTTCTCGAAGGCAGAATAGTGCCCATGCCCAGACATCTACAACCATTTTCATTCTTTTTTGGTCCCGCTAGCCGGTTCTTAAGAGCATGGGATACCAACGAGCTGTAGAATAAACAAATCTCCACTCCCCGCCCGCTCCGCACTGCTGGGATGCTGAAGGGTGGTGGGTAATGCAATTTTCGTCCTGGCGCTGAATTTGGAACCCGATCCTACTCTAAGAGATGACTGGGCAGCACTGTGAACAGTCACAGGTATAGCGAATACCAGTTAATGAACTTTTTTTTTTTTTCTGTGACCGAACACAAGTTTATTTCATCCAAACTACTTCAGAAACCTAAGTGGCAATACACACCTAGTGTACTTTAGGACATCAATGAGGTCCTTTAAAAAATGAACTCTTTTTAAGTTATAGCTCTTCATATGCATTCTTTGAGGTTCTTACAGAAAAACGGTGCAGTGCAGTTGTTTGCCCTTTTTTAAAAAATATTTATTTCAGAATATTTTGGGGAAACACATTTTGGATACATGTTATGGCTTTGCCACACCCAAACCATGATTTGGGATGTGCCTTTCCCCCCTACAACGCTCACCGCGTGCATTAGTTGTGAATTTACCCACCCCCAACCCCATAATCCCTGGAGAATATTACTACCATGTGAGCACCACAGCGTTGATCAGTTAGTGCCAATTTGATGGAGAGTACATGTGGACCAGTTAATAAACTTAACTGAACACCTGTTGTCAGACCATGTCCTGTCCCCTCACAGGGCTTAATTCTGCTTTTGACCCAGCAGTATTCCTAAGCACCAGGCACTGTACCTGGGCATACACAGGAAGCCGGGTAAGTGCAGCAGGGTTAGGAGATGAAAAAAGGAGGACATCATGACAGGTGGCCATTTCTCACGAAGTGCTAGAGAAGAAAAGAGGCAGGAGGGGTTCTGTGGAGCACTGCTGGGGAGGATAGATTCTTTCAGTGTTTTGATGTGGAAAAAACTTACCAGGGTAGCATTTTTTTTTGAGCCCAATCTATCTTTGATCCCCAGAGCCTATAGGGTCCAAAAGATAGTTCAAAATTACATCAAGTAGTTCTGTCTTCCTGCAACAGAAATTTAATTGCGAGGATGTTTTTTCCCTAATTCTCAGCAGCATACAAAAGACTATGGGTGCTTGGCACTGGGGGCACAGTGGCTCATGCCTGTAATCCTAGCACCTTGGGAGGCCAAGGCAGTGTTGCTTGGGGCCAGGAGTTCAAGACCAGCCTGAGCAAGATCAAGATTCATGTCTACAAAAAAAAAAAAGAAAGAAAGAAAGAAAGAAAAAGAAAAGGAAAGGAGGAAGGAAAGAAAAGAAAATGAAGAAAAGAAAGAAAAATTAGCTGGGTATGGTGGTGAGTAGTCCCATAGTCCCAGCTACTCAGGTGGCTGAAGCAGAATCACTTGAGCCCAAGAGTTTGAGGTTGCAGTGAGTTATGATGATGCCACCACACTCTAGCCCGAGCAACAGGGTGTGAGACCCTGTCTCAAAAAAAAAAAAAAAAGAATAGGTGCAGTAGTGTGATGGGTTTGTTCCTTGGCTACATCTTTGACTAGCGGGATAATTTGGGATAAGGCATTTTACTTCTCATGCCCTTCGCGCTACAGATATTGTGAAGATTAAATGAGTTAATACAGGAAAAGCCCTTAGAAGAGTGCATGGCACATAGTACACAATTGCTAATTGTTAATTGATAGTTAAAGATGCCGTGCACTCTGAAACTACTCCTGTATGGTACTATACTGGTGGATACATGTCATTACGCATCTGTCAAAACCCACACAGTGTACAACACCAAGAGTAAACCGTAAGGTAAACTATGGGATTTGTGTGATAATGATGTGTCCATTTCTGTGCGGAATGATCGTGGGGGAGGTGGGCCTGTGTGGGGGTGGAGGATACATGGAGCTCTCCATACTTGTGCTCAATTTTGCTGTAAACCTAAAACTGCTCTAAAAATAAAATTATTAGAAAAAAAATTCCATGAATTTTTTTTTTTTCAGTTATTGAAATGTTACATAGTTGTGTAGCACTTTACAGTTTCCAAAGGAAGCCTGAGGACATTATTTCATACTGGCTCACAACTTTGAACTAAGTAGGGCAAAAGCACTGGTGTGGATATTCTACATTTGATGCTTAAACTCAAGTCTTTTAGTAAAGTGCATTAGGCATCATTTAAAAAATCTAGTTGTAATTTTCTTTTGATTGTGGATCTGGTGTATACCCACCTTTTTCTGTCTATTTAATACCCACTATTCAGTTTTTAACTTGGTTAGCTGTTTTGCACGCAAGCATCATGTCACGTAATATACTTGTCAGTGGATTAGGCATACCTAATGTCATTCGAAACTGGCCAGGCCGCTGTGGTAAGTTGGTGCGCTGGAAGAGTTTTCATGATTATGTAAGTATTAACAGTATGTGAGCTCCTTTATCTCAGAGCAGCAGCTGTCCTGTGGTGTCAAAATGAGGTGGGTGTGAGAAGTGTCCAAGGAGTTACAAACTGTAACCACTTTACATTTCCACTAACATGTGACAGAACTTACAATAAGGAAATGTTCAACACTGTACTTCAGGGATTACTTTCACAGTTCTAGACATTTTTTTTTTTTTTTTTTTGAGGCAGAGTCTCACTCTGTTGCCCAGGCTAGAGTGAGTGCCGTGGCGTCAGCCTAGCTCACCGCACCCTCAAACTCCTGGGCTCAAGCAATCCTTCTGCCTCAGCCTCCCAAGTAGCTGGGACTACAGGCATGCGCCACCATGCCCGGCTAATTTTTTCTATATACTTTTTAGTTGTCCAATTAATTTCTTTCTATTTTTAGTAGAAACGGGGTCTTGCTCTTGCTCAGGCTGGTCTCAAACTCCTGACCTTGAGCAATCCGCCCGCCTCGGCCTCCCAGAGTGCTGGGATTACCGGCAGGAGCCACCGCGCCCGGCCAGAAATGGGTTGTTGATATGTGAGCAACAGGAGGAAACAAACCACATCCAGATGCCAATTAGAAAGTGAAAACCTGATTTTCAGATTTTTCTTGGTTTATTCAACAATGCTTCTAGAAATATGAGTCATTTTGTTTGTTTTAAATAAATATAGCTAAATAATGAACTAATTTTAAAAATTTTGTAGTATCCATTTCTACCACCATGGAATTTAAGCCTAAAGTGCCTTTCCAAGCATTTTGGTAACTTTTGTTTATAAAAGGTTGCTTTCTGACAATCATTCATTCCAATTGAGCATTAATTGTGTATAGAGCATTGACCTTACTACGAAGTTAGGTGATTACTAAAGAAGGGAGCACAGTCCTTGTCCTTAGGAGAAGTTATTTTAGCTGGGGGAGACCAAGAACAATAAGAATTACCAATTTATAAAACTCAGGAGTAGAAGGGCCCCCCAAAAGCCAGTATTGCCCTTTTATTTAAGATTTGAAGAACTAAAGGCTCAGAGTTTGTGTCCACACACAAAGTTAGTGGCAGAGCTGGGTCTAAAACTCCTGTCTTTTTGGAAAATAACAACAAAAGATCAAATAGAAACTTGCACTGTAATTGGGATACCAATTAAAGAAATACTCATCCAGGTAAGCAGAGGCCAAGGCTCCACTGCTGAAGCTGAGCTTCCCTCCCAACTCTCTGCTATTTAATAGCACAGCTGCCAAGAAAGGAGGTCTGGTGTGCAGGAAAGGTAGGGTACAGCTACTCAGCAGGTGGTATGAAACTACAGCCAAATCTTTAAAGATTTTTCTAAGACTATCCTCCTACTGATTGCTACCATACGGTTATCACAATAATGATCAGAAATCAGGCCAGGCCCAGTGGCTCATATCTGTAATCCTAGCACTTTGGGAGGCTGAGTTAGGAAGATCACTTGAGGCCAGTAGTTCGAGACCAGCCTGGGCAATAGTGAGATGCCTGTCTCTACAAAAAAAAAAAAATTAGCCAGGCATGGTGGCACATACCTGTAGTCCCAGCTACTAGGAAGGCTGAGATGGGAGGATCCTTTGAGCCAAGAAGTTTGAGGTTGCAGTGAACTATGGTAATGCTGCTGCACTCCAGCCCAGGCAACAGAGTGAGACCCTGTCTCAAAACAGAAAAAAAAAAAACAACAAGAAATCAAAGCCCTCAAATGGTTCCAATGTGATCAAAGTCTTCCCTCAAACCCAAAAGAATGCCAAATCTCCATAAATTTCAGCCCACAGCCACACCACCATCCTGGCCTCGCTGTCCTCAGAATAAATATTCCTTTTCTATCACCAAGGTAACAGTCATGTTGTCCTGAACTTCATTATATACTAGTCATACATAGGATACACATGACTTAAAATTTTTTCCCCAAATTCTTTTCCTGGAATCAGGAATCTGAACATGAGAGACACTTTTCAGTGTCACCTGTTTTATAATACAGTAGAATCAGGACATCTGTGATATCTCCAAAAGGAGTAAAAGCAGCATGAATTCCGGTCCTCCACCCCCTCTGCAAGCTCACCTGCAAGGAGACAGAGAGCATTCTGAACCAGTCACTCCATACTCTTGGTGCAGCTGCTACAACACCCTGTTAATATGAACACAGGGACGGGAGGAAGAAAGGGATACCTTTTTGGTATACCCTTTGGGTATACAAATCACTTGTGAGATACACTCCTTTCCCTATCCCTCTTCAGACCTACATCAAGCCCCTAATTATAGTGACAGTTTCCAAAACAGGCTCGATGGGTCCAGTTTCTCTCTTCTACAGTCAACAGAATGACCCCATGATTGTACAAATCTGACTATGTCACTCTTCTGCTTGGTATTCTCCAAAGGATAAAGGGCAATGCCTAAAGGACAAAGTCCACATTTCTTAGCATGTAAGACCTTCCTAACTGAGGACGTGCCGACCTCTAGCCTCTTTTCTCCTTGCTTCCCCAAGGCAAACTATTTGCCCCCAAGTGCCAGGCTTCTTCACACCTCTGGGTTTCTGCTCTTGCTGCTCCTCTCCATTCAAGCAACAGCCTTGCCCCCACTTTGGCTGCCTGGCTAATAATTCTGGATCTTTCAAACTCATCTCTGACCCCAGAGCATCCTGGAAATTTACCCTCACCTCTGTGGCGATTCGTCATCCTCACTGTCATACAATTGCTTCAGAGCACTCAACAACCCACGCAGTGAGGCTGTTTCCACAATTTCCCTGCTACTCTGGGAACTCTTCCCTCTAAGGCGCCAGGGCTGTGGGGTTTATGAAACGAACGGGTGCCAGGGCTTGGGATGAGGTCGGAGGTCACAAGAACATGTAGCAACCACCTCTCTGGGACTGCGGTGGAGGGTCTGACCGGCGGCTACCAGCGCTGCGCACAGGCTGCAGGGGTAAAGCCCCACAGGAGACCGGTCCAGGCAGCGGAGGGCGCACGGGTCCGCACCGTACACTCTGTGCGAAACCCGGTCACCGGTCTGCACCCTGTGCGCAGGCGCATTCTGGGCTTGCCGCAAGGACCCCGCATTGCCGCACGCCTGCTCACCCACGTCCAGCGCCCTCTCGGAAGCTGCCATCTTGCTCCCGGCTCTTCCGCCGGAAGCCCATGCCCTGCCCCGCCCCCAAATTTATAACCGCTGTAACGGGGGACGGGGTCATCAGGAAATGGGGTCGTTTACTTTAGAATTGGCCCTTAGATGTTATTTAAGGTAAGACCAGACCTTACGGACCAGGACCCTGCTAAGAAGGGCGAACACACTAAGGGGCTGCAGTGGCCCGGCGCAGTGGCTCACGCCTCTAATCCTAGCACTCAGGGAGGCTGAGCGGGAGGATTGCTTGAGGTCAGGAGTTCGAGACCAGCCTCTGCAAAAGCGAGACCCCCGTCTCCACTAAAAAACAGAAATTAGGGGGGCAACTAAAATAGAAAAATTAGTCCAGCGTGGTGGCGCACGCCTGTAGTCTCAGCTACTCTGGAGACTGAGGCAGGAGGATCACTTGAGCCCAGGAGTTTGAGGTTGCTGTGAGCTAGGCTGGAGTCATGGCACTCTAGCCCAGGTGACAGAGCAAGATTCTGTCTCAAAAAGAAAAAAAAGGGGGGCTGCCTGAGTAAACCAGGAATGAGAGCCTGGTAAGCTCAAGGAAGGTAAAGGATAGGGAGGGCAAGTGGGCTGCAAAGGTGGGTGACCCTGCCAGTTTACTGTCACTTTGAGGATCAAAGGAACCACGAAATACTGAGGACTTCAGCATTTTTGTTTGCTATTGTCATAGATCTTTCTCCTTAACATTTTCCCACTGCCAGAGGAAACACTGTTTGCAGACTGTGGGCAACTACCTGCATGGCAAATCAACTGCTGGTAGGAGATGAACAAGGGGACAGAACGAGCCCCAATCAACACAGTCCAGGAAAGGGGGGAGGGGGCGAGGATCAGCCAGGTTCTGTAGATCTCACCTTATGTCCTTGGGGGGTATGCCAGCCCCACTCTGCACCCTATTTTTCTGAGCCAGACTCAAGGTCTGTTTTGACCACACCAGACTTCTGTTACCTGTTAAAAATTAAATGGGGCCAATAAAAAGATCCTACCGTAACTGAATGTAATGGGACAGGATCATATTTAACAGTTCTTTAGCAATTTAGGGTAAGCATACCCTAAATTGTCTGCTTATATATAAGTCAGCAAAAGGATGAGCTGTACATAAGTTCACTGGAACCTATTCACATCCTAAAGTTACTTCCAGTGAAAACTGGAATTTATAGAATAAAACTGGTCAGTGACAAGGGTAAGACAGAGGCAATTTATGGAGATTTTTTTCTTTATTGAGAAACTTAAGACTTGGGTACATCAAATAAACCAATTTCTGGGGAGGGGGGAATCAAAACCCACAATAGAAAAAAAAAGTTAACACTGTCTGGGTCATAGCAGAACCCAGAGAATATATTTGTATAATTGAAAAATTCTAGGCGCTTCATAATAGACCTTTTGATACAAAATGACCTATTAAATTTGCAATTTGTGGTTCCTGGTGTTGAGGTCCATAGGACAAGCTAGGAAATCTTCAAACCTGGACCTGAAATCCGTGAGGGGTTATTTGGCTTTTGAGTCGGTTTTTCCTTCTCTAAGAGGTAACAGCAGCAACAGCACCCACTTTCTGGGCAGCTTCTTTCTTGGCATGATGAGCCTGTAGAACTGCCACAGCTTCATCCACCTTGGAGCGGAGAGACTCAGGGGACTCCAGCATGTGCAGCAGTTCAGAGTTGTCGATCTCCAGCAGCATTCCCCTAATCTTTCCAGCCAGGTTTGAATGCATTGTTTGGATGAGTGGGAACAAATGTTCTCCCAGCATCTGTTTCTGTTCTTGGGGGGATGCTGCAGCCAGCATGGAGGCGGTCAGAGGCTCCTGCCCCTGCACGTGGACTACAGGCTGGGGTGCCTGCAGAAGCTATATCGCAGGATGAGGGCTGCGGACACTGGAGGCATATTTGTATGGTGCAACAGCTCTAGGGGCAGCTACAGCAGCACGAGGCGCTAAGTTCTGCACAGCTCCAGACTGGCAGCTGTCAGTCAGCCCTTGCTGGGCGGCACCAGCCCTACCAATTTTTGTATGGTCAAAAATTTCATACACCAATTTTTCTTGCTTGTTAATATGATTGGAAAGAAATAGCCATAACACGTTCCCCAAATTTTGTATTCTTATTCATTCAAATCCAAAGAAATTGCTATTGTAATTTTTGCATGTATTGTGATTTTTGCATAATTTTGCATAATTGAAAACTAATTATAATCCTTTAAATTAAATATTAATAGACAATATCATTATGATATTTAAACTCCATTACATATTAGAACACTGCTCAGTTTCATAGCTAATTAAAATATCTTCCCAAATGATATTCCTAGGAAATTATCTAGAAACTGCTTTTCTGATAAATATGCTTTAATTTTAATGTTATAATATTCAAGATAAGTTTTGTCCATTTAGCACATTATATTCATAATGAATAAAGAACAACACAGTCAAGAGATTTGCATCTTGTGAAGTTACAAAGGGCAACTTGTAAAGATATTTCTTGGAAGCTAATTGATTTTCCAAAATAGGTTTCTCTACTTTCTGTCAGAGTAAATCATAGATATTTAATAATTTCTGTAAACATAATATCTAATTGCTGTTGTAGCCGTGTTTATGTATATTTGCATGTCAAAGATATCTTTATTTTACTTTTTAGTATATAATACAAAATATATCTGCATGTCATTTTATTTATATATTAAAGTTATGTTTTCATAAAGTTTCCCTCTTCACCATATCTTCACATAATATTTGCCTTAATCTTCATTGAAAATGTTCAGATTCTCCTTATAAACCCAAAGAAAAAAAGAACTGCTTCACTTTTCAGTGTCTTTGCTTCCTCAGAGCCTGAGAGTTTCTCATACAGTATGCACTCAAGTAAATATTTATTGCATGAGAAAATGAGTAAATGAATGGCTCTTTTGGAAATTCCTTCCAGTGACCTGTCTTGACCTGTCTTGAAGGTAAATTCTTCTTCTTAAGTCTATGTTGAGAAAGAAACCATAATTTTTAATCATTATTCTGTGTCTATCTAAAAAAAGATGACCACAAATTGTGTTTTAAATTTTCCTCAAAAATAAAATTCTACTTGTTTTCTTTGTTTTGAAATATTTATAGAAATTCCATATTTCCACTTTTAAAATCAAAATTCTTTCAGAACATACAGCAAATAAATTTGCTCATCATATCCCAATTTCTATAATTTAAGGATAGAAACTGTGGCATTTGTATATTCATGTTTGTATAAATTTAAATAATATTACCTTACATTAAATAATATTACCAACAACTTGGAATATTACTTCTATTATCAGTTTATTTAAAATAGTTTGATATAATAATCATATGTATTTTGCTTATTAAATTTCAAAAAAATTTAGAATTTTTACTTTCTAATACACAATAAAAATTATGACTTTAGTTTTGAAATATTTATTTTCAAATTGTAATGTCAATTTTTCCAAAACTAAGAGTCCTTTTTCAAATTTTTATTGAAAAATGACATTAATATATATAATTTTGTTCACCTGATAAAGACATCATTCACACATTCCATAATATTTCATTTTAAATTAAGAATTTTCCTGCTCTGACATTCATATAGCAACAAAATAGAAAATTAAGAAGTATGTCAAGAAGCAACACAAGCTTTTTATTATACATTATGACAACTGGCACTGTTGTGTAGGTAATATTTAAAAGCCTAAGATTACTGAAGGATGGAAGGAAAAAATTAATGGTCTAAGTTTTCTCACAAATGATTCTTTATTATTATACTAGGAAAAACATTCCAATGAAGGAATTAATGAGGAAGGGGCTTAAGACAATATAAAATATGATTTATAATTGAGCAATTTTTAAATGAACACTTACATACAATGCCTTGTATATAAGAGCTGCTCAAAAAATGACATTTAAAAATGAATATTATTTTAATAGTTTGCTCATCTTTCCTAACATATGTTTTAAAAATAAGAAAAATGAGGGCATTTCGTCCTCATTTAGCTGATACTTTGTTAGCTGATAACTTTGGCACAGGGTTCTCTGTTTTCTTATTTACTTTTAGTTTTATTGCCATTTTTAGCTAATTTTTTGTATAAAGAAATAACCCACTCAATCACTAGCCCATTATTTTACACTATTTCCTTTTTATCTTAAAAATGCTGATAACATTTACCTTCACGTTTCCATGGCAAGACCTAGGACCTAGTTATTATCCTAAAATATTTTTCTGTGATATCATATTTCAATATTACCTTTTTGGAAGCAAGTTCCTAACAATTTATTACTCACAATATATTCCTTTTTTTTTTTTTATTTCATCAAGACCAGTTTCTTAGCTATGCCACTTACTGCTAATATGTAAACTCGTTTCTAACTCTACTCTTTTATCTATCCAGCCTTCACCTTCTTTCTTCATTCCTTTCTTTCCACAACCCACCTTCCTTCCTCCATATATTTATTCGGAAAACAAAGGCATGAGGCAACCCTCAAGATGAAACTAAATATTTTGGAGGTTTTATTGTCATTGTTCTTCCCAAGTTCCTTTTCCTAAATTTAAACATAACACTGACGTACTCAGGAAAGCACAAGTTACTTAACGTTAATATCTTCATTTTTCCTATGTGCTCAACTTTTCTTTATAAACTAATAAAACATATTTTCTCGATTTTGTTCAAAGTTTAAAAAAATCAAAAACACTTCTAAAAAGAGTCAATGTATTATTCAACTCTAATTTTCACATTCATCTTGTCAAATGTGATAATTTTAGGTACATGGAAATAAACTTTCAGTTAGGCCCTGACATGTGGTTCTTCTTAGTTTGAGAAATTGAAGATTGGTTCTGTCCCATTGCAAAGCATTCACACAGCATGTGCTGTGCAAGGTCTTTACTTGCTCCCAATTGTATCATTGTTATAGACATGTGTATGAACACGAACATGTATATCCCCAGTGTGAATGCTCACTTATCCTAACAATCATCCCTACAGGTGCTTTATGGTTCGCCCATGATTGTGACATGTAGCAGGCACAGCTGTGGCTCTGCATTTAGCCAGGTGTATCCATAAGGAGAAAACAAGCTTAGAGGAAAACCTAAGATGATCTGATAGAATTTTCACCCCAAACAAGGCATCCTTTGCAGCTGTGCGACCTCTGAGGAAAACGCATAGGCCAGGAAAGCCAAACTTTGAGGTGAAATGATACTGCTCTGTTTTCTTCTCTAGGAGGAAGCCATCCTCCTGCAAATACTGCTTTAAAGAATCTCCTCTTCTTTGTCTGTGTCTTAATGACTTTGTCAATTTCTGTCATCCTGGTAACAAGAGTCAACGTTTAAATGAAGTTATTTGGAGCATATTTGTGTATGTACTAAGAAAAGTCAATTTTCATAAAGTTAACTAAATGCATGTTATTTTTTACATGTTCCTTCCAAATGGAATGGCAAATGCTTTATTCTATTGTTGAAAATATATGAAACTATTCTCTTTTTTACCATTTAGAACTTGCTCTAGATTATTAGGTATTACTTAAATTTTCAAATAATAGGACTAGACAAACTCTAACAAATCTAAGTCCTACCACTTACAAACTGTGTAATTCTGGGCTCACTACTCAGTTTCTCTGAACCTGTTTCTTCATCCAGAAGCAGAATGGTACCAGTACCCACCTCCCAAATTGTTATGAAGTATAAAGGGGACACAATGTGTTTAATTAATGCTAATTATCAGTATAATTATTTTATCATTATTGCCATAATACAGTAAATGAGAAGGAATATTCATCTCAATTGCTTAACAAATCCTTTAGCTGAATTCTAAAGTCTTCTAGTAAGTCTGAGTATGAGGTTGATGTATTTATATAGGCATATTTAAATAACTTCCTTTTTATTCCGTAAGCCTTTATTATTTCAAAAAATATTTGATTAACACAAATACTCAAATTGAGACAACATGAACCACACACAAATCATTGAAATTAATATGATTGTTGGCAAATCTCTATATCCTCCGATTGAATTATGCAAACAACTTAGAGATTGAACAAATAAAACAAACACTGGAAATATCCTCAGGGATTTTATGTTATCTATGGAAAGCATGCAGAACTAATTTTTCTTCCATCTACTATTTTCATAACTACTCTTTAAGAAATGTCAGCAATGCAATTGGAAAATAAATCAACATCACAAAATAGAGCAAGTAATTCAAAATGCACTGAAATATATTTTTCTAGATTTATTTCTCCAAAAATCTCTTTGAACCCTAAGTCTTTCTCAATCTCATGTATTATGATAGTTGGAATTTGTTTTTGTAATGCAGCTATTTCAACTATATCAAATAATTTGGATCTAATATATTTTCCTTTGGCCTTAACGGTATAACAAAGGAAAACCCTTTTAGGAGAAAAAGTAAACATCATAGATTATGCTGTAAAATATACACAATGAAAAAGTTGAAATTATGTATAACTAGCATCATACCCCTGAGCATAACACATATCAGAGCAATTGTTCTCAAAGTGGAATCACATACTTTGGAATCACTGCAGGTACTTTTAAGGATTCAATCCCAGGGCACAAATTAGATCCCCAAAGTCAAATCTCTGGATCCAAAGTCTTAGAACTTGAATTTTTAACAAACTCCTTGGGTGATTTTTAGACAAATGAAAATTGAGAACTACTCACCTAAGACTGATTCTCCTAATTGGTACTAAACCTTTTCACAAAAATGATTAGGTGAGAAGGAACCTAAAGCAGTTGTACAAAAAAATCCAATTTTGGTGCATATAATTAGTCTAGAGTGTCATTTTTGTGCAAAATAACTGACTTATTATTCTATGAGCTATTATTAATGAGAGATTTACTAAGTCTCATCTACTGTTTGATAAGTGCTTAGCATACTCTATCTCACAAATCTATAAACTAAATACCACTATTCCTATTTTACAGGTAAGAAAAAAATGAGATCAGTGAGTTTAAATACATTTCCCAAACTATTTTGGTTAGTAAAGGACAGAAGGTGTATTTCAACCCATGCTTGAACGATTTCAAAGCTCATGCTTCTATCTACTATACAGTAATATCTAATGCATCTCTATAGAACCAGTATCATTAGACAGGCTCCCATGAAAATACTAACTGATCTTTAACTTCAGTGGCAGTACTATCTTATAGCAACATGGTCTTGTTTTAAAACATTTTGTACCTATGATTAATTTACAATTTCTAGAATATGTTTACTTACACTATCTCCTTGGATCCTCAAAATACCTCTGTGACATGAGACAAAGCAAGTTATTATTGTCATCAGAAAGTGGAGAAATTAAGATTTACTATATGTAACTTACCTTATCCTAAAAACCAGATATGAAGTGGCATTGGGCAGGGATTGATGGGCAAGTTGGAGGACTAGGGAAAAGAATCCACATCTTTATCTCCTGATATATTTTCATTTTCTCCTATTATATTAAATCCTTAGAAGACAAGAATTTCCTTGTATCCACTTGAACTCAACTGTTTGTCTAGAAAGACTATGTTAAAGACAAAATCTGATTTACTAATAGCAAGTCAAGAGGTAGGTGACTTGAAATAATGAGTTTCCAGTGCTCTAAAATCTACACACATTTCCCAATGCTATGAAAACAAAGGTTCTTCTATTTTCCCCTCCGTTCTCTTCATGTTGCAGATGTCACTATCTGACACCACTACCTATAATTAAGGCTGAATTTTATGAGCAAAGACTAGTTTGCTATAATACTTACCTAAAGATTTAGTCCTAATCTTTTCTTTACAGTCTTAAATCTTTTAATATTTTTTTCATTTATCAATGTAATTTTTATTTATTTTTTAATTATCATTTTTTATTTCAGCATATTATGGGGTTTAGGTTATGTATATTGCCTTTGCCCGACCCAAATCAGAGCTTCAAGTGTGTCCATCACCCAGACAGTGCACACCACACCCATTAGGTGTGAGTATACCCATCCTTTCCTTCCCACTCCACCTGACACCCGATGAATGTTATTACCATATGTGTACATAAGTCAGTTAACAACAATTTGCTGGCGAGTACGTGTGGTGCTTGTTTTTCCATTCCTGTGATACTTCACTTAGTAGAATGGGCTTCAGCTCTATACAGGATAATACAAGAGGTGCTAGATCAGCATTTGTGTGTGTGTGTGTGTGTGTGTGTGTGTGTGTGTGTGGCTGAGTAGAAAACCATCGTATACATATACTATATTTTATTAATCTACTTATGTATTGATAGGCACTTGGGTTGTCTCCACATCTTTGCAATTGTGAATTGTGCTGCTATAGACATTGGAGTGAAGATGTCTTTTTTACAGAATGTCTTTTTTTCCTTTGGGTAGATGTCTCGTAATGGGATTGCTGGATCAATGGTAGTACTACTTGTAGCTCTTTGAGGTATCTCCATATTACTTTCCACAGAGGTTGTACTGGTTTGCAGTCCCACCAACAGTGTAGAAGTGTTCTTATCTCTCTGCATCCATGCCAACATTTATTGTCTTGGGACATTTTGATAGAAGCCATTCTCACTGGAGTTAAGTGATATCTCATTGTGGTTTTGATTTGCATTTCCCTGATGATTAGAGATGATGAGCATTTAAATCTTTTAATATTGTACTTTATAAAGGGGAAATAAAATTCTAGCCACATATAGCTGAATCACTCAGCCATTCAACAAACTTTCATTGAATGCCCAAAATGCAGAAGGACCTGTTCCAGGTACTGGGAGTGCATAGAAGATGAAGTCATTCCCTTGATTAGCATTTACTGTCTCTTAGGATTTCATTGACTTCTTACCTAATGTGCATTTTTAGAGTGGAGATAATATAAAGTGAATTACTTTTCAAGTTGACATATATTCTGTTTCAAACCTTCTAAGTCTGCAGTGGAATCATGCATAATATACTTACAACAGAAATTTAAAATTCCCTGGGAATGACTTCTTCTCTGGCACATTCACACATTAAATTTATTTATTTCAGTGTGAAAATAAAATTGACTTGGAACTTGCCACTTGTATCTGTTTAAAACTACCTTGTGGTGATTTACATTAGTGTATTTTCCTAGCTGTGTTGCCTCTACTAATTAAATGCTTTTCAGTGCCCTATGTTTGAACGTCATAGTAAACAAAGTTATTACATGGAAGTTGTATTATTCAATAAACACTTGTCTTGCTGGGTTCCTGGGCTACTACTCCATAGATATTTTAGGCTTGTCTTATACATAGGCATCTCTCAACTTTATACATAAAAGAAGACATAAAGCATACATAACTTTTTTTTTTTTTAAATCTCACAGAAGGCATAACGTATACATAGCTTTTTTCATCACTGATTGTATTAATGAGGACCTATCAGGAGACAGAAACCACACAGTAATCTCAATGAGGAAAGATTAATATAAGGAATTACTAACTATAACAGAGAATTAAAGACACAGAGGATTGGCTAGCAGAAAGTAAAAATAAAAATATTTCATTTAAAAAGAACTGTGAAGGGGAGGGGCATGCTTGATGTGTATTTGGGGATGGGTATTAGGGGTCTCAATGGGGGGTGGGAAGTCCTCTAAAACTGATTCATGTGAATAGCTGTACAACTTGGTAAATTTACTAATAACCATTTAATTGTACACTTGAAATGGAGTA
>CAUYRT010057640.1:0-29418 GCA_963574885.1 Lepilemur ruficaudatus
CAGTTTGGGAAGTCCACACGCAAGGACTGCTTGAGACCAGGAGTTCAAGACAAGCCTAGGCAACATGGTAAAATCCCCTCTCTAATAAAAAATTTAAAAATAAAAATAAGAAAAAAGACAATGTATAATATATGTGAGCAAAATTGCTTGTAAGAGGAAGGAAAGAGTAAGAGGCTGGGTTACATAAGCTTCATTTATTTTTCAAAAAGCAATAATCTAATTAAGTTACTTCTCTTAAAAAGTGCATGAAAAACCTCAAGTATTGTATTAATAGTAATGAAGCTTCCTTCACACAGAAGAAAATTTCTGACAGGAGAAAGAGTTAAGACTCCTGTTGGTGTTTTATTTTATTTTATTTTTTTTTTTGTATATATCAACCACGCCTGACAATGAACAAATTTACGTGAAAATAAATGAAAAATTCTGAAGTCTTTCCGCATAACAGACAGAAGCAAAATGAGATTTCCTAACATGCAGGAAGGATGTGGATAAAGAGATCACACAACAGTGGTGCAGCAATTTTCAATCCTTGTAACCAGCGTAGTGGCCCTGGGAGGAACATGGCTGACCTATTGGCAAATGCATCGTCTTACTTGGTAGACATTGGGTTTGGCCATCAATATGGCCCTTCTGCAGAGGGCAGAATAAAAGTCGGGGTGCTGTTTTGGATGCTTCTCTGGTGGGGCAGATTCCTCACACCAGACAGGTTTCTAACCATTACTGGTATTCTACCCTGAATAAATTCTCATGAGGACTAGAAGGGGGGTCCCCTGGGAGACAGGCTTGCGTTATGTGTATTCTTTGCCTATGCTGTTTTCTCGTCTTTTAAAAATTATGGTAAAAGTTATGCAACATAGAATTTACCATTTTAGCCATGTTTAAGTGTACAATTCAGTGGCATTAAAAGTACATTCCCGACATCACGTAGTCATCTCCTGTCTACAGTATCCATTCCCGAACACATGTCTTGTTTGATGCTTAATAATCCTGTGCATTGAACTGAACGGAGTCTATTATTTTCAGGTCTGGTATCTTCAAAGCCAATCTCAGTCTTCTTGGATTTGGGACTAAGAAGTCAGTGTCAGGATCATCATCACAATCATTGTCATCCAAGGTCATCCCATAAATGACAGAACTGGGTTCGGAGTCCAGACCTTGTGATTCTTAATCCTCTGGTCTCTCCACAGCTCCTTTCTCACCTGGGAAATTGTTTTGTTGCTTGAAACAGATGCTTTAAATTCAATTGTGAGTGAGAGAAGTAATTCCAAGTTCTGACCAATTGCTTTTGTACCTGAAGCATTTTTTAAGCGTTCTTTTATGAGAAGAGTATTGAGAAAGCAAGGAAAGATAAAAGGGGCTTTAATCATTTAGCCTCCTGGTTTATATCTAAGGAAGGTAAATACATTTAAATACTAGAGAACATGTAATTCCGGGAAGAAATACCGTGCAACTGACATGTAAAGACATACGTGGGATAGCAGAATATTTTACCCGTCCAATGCTTCTTGGTGTCTTTCTGTGAGCATGTTGCTGTTAAATCCAGATGTGCTCGTTTGCACCTGATGCATCAGTGCTGAGAAGAACTTTGCTAAATTTAGCACTGGCAGAGCAAGCACGCCTTCCAACTCATCCATGGGTGTCAGAACTCCACTTCTGTTTTCATTGCTTCTAGTATCTTTTCTCATTCCCTCTCATTCCCTTCCACCTGACTGTAAGACTTTGTGGCAGTCTGAATAAAGAGATAAAGATGCATTAATTTTAAAAATCTATTGTAAAAAAAAGGAAAAATGTTTTTCAATATTTCAGACAAATTAATAAGAGTACAATGCAAATATGAACATCTAATCCTGTATTGCTTTCAAATAGACTCATTTTTTGTTTTTTCAGACAGAGTGTCACTCTGTTGCCCGGGCTAGAGTGCCATGGCATCAACCTAGCTCACAGCAACCTCAGACTCCTGGGCTCAAGCAATCCTTCTGCCTCAGCCTCCCGAGTAGCTGGGACTACAGGCATGCGCCACCATGCCCGGCTGATTTTTTTCTATATATTTTTAGTTGGCCAATTAATTTCTTTCCATTTTTAGTAGAGACGGGGTCTCGCTCTTGCCCAGGCTGGTTTCGAACTCCTGACCTGGAGCAATCCTCCTGCCTTGGCCTCCCAGAGTGCTAGGATTACAGGCGTGAGCCACCGCGCCTGGCGTCATTTTAATTTTTTAAAATTTGCAAAGAGCAAAATTCACCCTTTTTTGGCATGTAGTTCTGTGAGTTTTTAAACATTTCTAGATTTTAGTAACCATCACCACAGACAAGATGCACAGTCCTGCCAACACCCCCAAATAATTCTTCCTACTGCTGCTTGTATCAGAGACCCCCCAACTCTTAACTCTAACTACTGACTTGCTTGTTATTCCTATATTTTGCCTTTCCTGAATGTAAGTGGACTTATTTTTCATAAAGAGAATACATTATTTAAAATTAGTACAATTTTTATTTTGCTTCACTAAAAGTGCGATATTGTTTATGAACTTTCACCATATAATCTGTAATATATCTGACTTAATAGGTGACACTTTGGTCAGATTCCAAATCTAGTTTTCTCTGCTCACTCTATCCTAAATAACATAAAAAAAAAAAAATACCACTACATAATTACAGGATGTTGGAACGAAAACGAGCTCTTGGCATCTCTGGCACATAATTCTGAATATTTGGGTTGAAATAAGGCTCAAATTTTGAAGTAATTTCTTCATGAAGTCTATTTTCAGTTCCCTGTCACATGGCAAAACCACAAGCATGGCCGGGCATCGTGGCTCACGCCTGTAATCCTGGCACTCTGGGAGGCCAAGGAGGGAGGATTGTTTGAGGTCAGGAGTTCAAGACCAGCCTGAGCAAGAGTGAGACCCCGTCTACCAAAATTAGAAAAAAATTAGCCAGTCGGTGGTTGTGTGCCTATAGTCTCAGCTACTCGGGAGGCTGAGGCAGGAGGATCACTTGAGCCCAGGAGTTTGAGGTTACTGTGAGCTATGATGACACCACTGCACTCTACCTCGGGCAACAGAGCAAGATTGTGTCAAAAAGAAAAAGAGAAAAGAAAAAAAAACCCTCAAGAATTTGCTTTTATAAAGCAGAATTTTGAATGTTTCAACTTGGGAGGAAATTGTAAAGAGCTTTCTCTACTATATTACAGATATATATTTTTCCCCCTAATGATCACATAAAATCATCAAAAACCACTCCAACGCTCAGTTATTTCTACAGTGATTCAGTCTTCTTAAATCCTTACATTGGCTCATGATTATAAATTTGCTTCGTTTTGCCTGGGAAGTGATATATTCAGATAATTTAAGATCTGAATACATTGCCATTTGTACAAGGCACAAAAACTATTATCTCTTGAGCTATCAGAATTAATAATAGTTATTTTACATTTTCTCTTAGTTTTTAAACTTACATGTAACCAACATTTCCTAGATGGTCAGTGGAGCAAAACTGAAATGTCTCTTCAAATAATGTGATAAAAGTATTAACTCTCAATGTCTAAGAATCAATTCTATTCCCAATGCTTGTGTTTGTCCATGCCGAATAAACATCAGGAAGTGTACCACTGACCACTACATTTCTTTGTGACTGAAGCAGTGTTTATTCTTGCAGAAGGTACACAGTTTACACAGTCAGTGCTAAGTCTAATGGACTGATAGTAATCTACAACATGATTTACAAAATAATCACAAAGTAAACCAAAATATTTTCCCCTATAGCTTGTGTTATCAATGATAAAAAAGACAAAGTTGTTGAGCATTTCTTAAGGCATTGTAGCTGATTCATCTTTTGTACTTTAGATACTTTATCCAAAGACAAGGCCAACTTTGTGTTCTATTGGCAGAAATACACACACTAGTAATTGGATTTCTATACTATATGACATTGTTATTATGTAGTATCCATTATTGTCGCTTGTAATGGAATTGTAGGGATAAGGTTCAGGGCATAATGTTTGTTAATAACTTTTCAGCTGATATTATAAGCATCTCTGTTTCAATGTGAGTCAAATCTCATTTGAGTCAGGAAAAGAGCAATTTTGAATGATGTCTCATTCGCATCAATTTTTACTTGAAAGTATAGTTTTGCACTTGTTAAAGAAAAACTCATTTGGACTGCTAGAGTGGTTACTTTGATTTGTTTGAAAATATCGTGAAATTTTATGCTACCATTCAATCAAATTTCTTAACAGTGAACATATCAATGTGAATCTTTAAATATTTGCTTTTATATTTTCAATTTCACCTTTTTTCCAGTTACATATCATACCAACAGAATCATTTGTCTTAGTACATAAAAAATTACATTTTGTGCTTGCACTGGAATTTTCTTCAATGTTCATTTTAATATTTTGGAATTGTAATGTTTCCATTAAAATTACTACTTTATTACCTTTATATTTCCACAATCCACTGACTTATTTGTATGAATTGAGCACATAAGAAACACAAAAGTAGCAAGAAAAAGACATTTATACAGATTTATTGCACACAAATTATATGGAATTATTATTGTTGAGAAGGAAAAAAATCTTACATTCTGTGAACCAAGTGTTCAGTTACCTATTACTATACAGCAAACTACACCCAATACTTCATGAAACAGCCTCTTAATTTTATTTCACAATTTTGTGGGTCAAAAATAAAGACCCACAATTCATTCTGAGCAGCTGCGTAGTATCTAAGGGTAGATGTACGGTAAACTCAAGCCACTGCCAACCGTGGGCTACTCTAAATGATAAAATTTAGCCAGTCACTGGCATCTTCATAGTCTCTGAAGTGTAAACCTATGAATATTCCTTTTGCTTCATTTATCATTAAGAAGAGATTGAAATTGTAAGGTAGAAAAAAAAATGATGTTGCTGTTTGCTGTTTTATATTTCGTGTTGTTTTGTCTTTATCACTCAAGTTTACCCCCCCATCTAGATGTGATGCAAATGTTTATATTGCATCACATGTAATCAACATAGAACGTGCATGTGTGTCCCCTTCAGTACTATTGCACAGACGGAAATTTCACCTATGTATTCTTACAGCATTATTCAAGTGTTATTCTTACAACGGGGTGTTTTGCATGCATACAAAATATGAAGAAAAATTTTGGCAACACCAATCTCTGGCTCCTCCTCCTCCTCACCTCCTTCTTCCTCTTCTTAGTCTTCCTGCCTTCTTTATTTTATTTTCCTGTTTCAAAAATTTCACTATTAAGAGGGTACAAATGTTTTTGTTACATGGATACTTTGTATAATGCTTAAGTCACAACTTCTGGTGTGCTATCACCAGAGTAGGATTCATTGTACCCAATAGGTAAGTTATTACCCTTCTCCCCTTCCCATCCTCCCCCCTTCTTAGTTTACAATGTCATTTACATCTCTGTGTGCCTGTGTGTACCCATCATTTAGCTCACACTTATTAGTAAAAACATATGGTGTTTGATTTTCCATTCCTGAGATGCTTCACCTAGGATAATGGTCTCCAGTCCCATTCAAGTTGCTGCAAAAGACATTATTTCATTCCTTTTTATGGCTAAGTAGTATTCCATGATATATGGTACTTTTCTTTCTCCACTCATTAATTGATGGGCACTTAAGTTGATCCCATATCTTTGCAATTAGAATTATGCTGTGATAAACATTCAACTACACATGTCTTTTTCATAAAATGACTTCTTTTCCTTTGAGTGAATACCCAGCAGTGGGATTGCTGGATTAAATAGTAGGTTTACAATTATTTCTTTGAAGACTCTCCATACTGTTTTCCATAGAGGTTGTACTAATTTGCAGTCCCACCAACAGTGTATAAGTGTTCCTTTCTCTCGACATCCACACCATCATCTATTGTTTTTGGACTTTTTAATAGTGGCCATTCTGAGAGGGGTAAGTGGTATCTCATTGTAGTTTTAATTTGTATTTCATTGATGATTAATGAAGTTGAGCATTTTTTCATGTTTGTTGGCCATTTGTCTGTCTTCTTTTGAAAAACTTCTGTTCATGTCTTTTGCCCACTTTTTGATAGAATTGTTTGCTTTTTTCTTGATGATTTGTTTGACTTCTTTGTAGATTCTGGATATTAATCCTTTATTGGATGTATAATTTGCAAATATTTTCCTCCATTCTGTAGGTTGTCTATTCACTCTGTTATTTCCTTTGCTGTATAGAAGCCTTTTAATTCAATTAAGTTCCATTTATTTATTTTTGTTTTTGCTATATTTGCCTCTGGGGTCTTAGTCATGAATTCTTTACCTAGACTAATGTCTAGATGAGTTTTCCTATGTTTTCTTCTAGAATTGTTATGGTTTCATGTTTTGCATTTAAGTCTTTTATCCATCTTGAATTAATTTTTGTATATAGTGAGAGATAGGCATCCTATTTCATTCTTCTGCATGTGGCCATCCAATTTTCCCAGTACCATTGATTGAATAGAGCTTCTTTTCCCCAGTGTATGTTGTTGTCTGCTTTGTTGAAGATCAGTTGGTCAAAGCTATGTGGTTTTATATCTGATTTTCCTATCCTGATCCATTGTTCTATGTTTCTACTTTTGTACCAGTACCATGCTGTTTGGTTTCTATATCCTGCTAGTAATTTGAAGCCAGGTAATATGATGCTTCCAGAATTGTTCTTTTTGCTTTAAGATTGCTTTGACCATTCAGGCTCAATTTTGGTTCCAAATGAAACTTAGAATCTCTTCCTGATTTCTCTTCTTCAAGTATATTTAATTTTTTTGCATAGAACTGGATATGTATTGCTTCTATTACTAGCTTGGCTAACTTGAGCCAGGTAATTTATCCTGTTTGAACTCCAGGGTCCTTTTCAATAATGATACATAATTTACTAGGATTCTGCATTACTTGAAAAAATATACCTAATTGCCTACTCCAAACAAATGTTATTTCTTCCCTCCTTTTACTTAGCATTAAATTTTGCTCTAAGTAAAATATCTGATTAAATTAATTCACACTGAAGTGTAGATGACTGATAAGACTTAATAGGGCACCTGTTTTGAGATATGAATATCAACCTATAATAAATCTGAAGTTTATTTTTTCAGGTATCTAATTTTAAGCATAAGGGAGTTGGTGAGAAAAGGGCAATTTAGCATGGAAAGATTCATATGTTTCATAGATCACATCTTACAGAAAAAAATCTATACTACCTACACTTACTAGAGAATCAAAGCTGTCTTAGAATATTTATGCTAGTGTAGAAGCAAACCCTAGGATTACTGTGAGAAAGTATAAGCATTGTTTTAGGTGTGTGGTTCAGAGGCTATGAAAAAGCAGATGGTGTACCAGGTTGGCCTATTGTGGCCCACCATGCCTTCTCAGACTTGAGCCTTTCAGTGAGTACAGTGAAGGAAAATCCAATATCATCTTGCTCTTTCAGAGTGATGCTTTGTATTAGCCTCGTTCCATCCTACAGGATCTTTCGGTTTATTTCTTCATCCTTAATTATTGGTTGACTTGTGATTATTAAACCCAAACATTTTTTTTAAAATGGGATGTTCTAGGTAGCAGTATCTTTGTGGTATTCTCTCATGAATTCATGGAAGAAAATTTAGATATGGGAACTAACTAATCTCCACCAGTAAACAAGCTCCTCACAGCTACCTATTTCCAGAAACACCTTGCCTAGCGCATTTAAATATAGAGTTGCAATTGACCAACTCAACCCAATGTGTTGCCTATATGTTTAGCTGAAATGTTGACTGGTAATTCCCCTGGTCAGAAGAATAGTTTCCTTATGAATCCCGATGCTGCTCTGCTTATGACCACCTCATGGATTTTCTTTAAATTATTTTGTTAAAATCATTTATTAAATTTTTGCCTGGTCATGTATAAGTACATTGAGGTCAGGGAATGTTCTCCTCATTATTATGTCCCCAAATTGTAAAAGTTTATAAATTATTGAATTTAAGAACAACAATACTAAGTTAACTCCATGTTGTCATGGAGTACAGTAGTTGCCAAGCCAGCAGGAGGCAAGAATGATCCAAAAACCCAAAGCAATGCCTACAAGTCCAGGAAAGGAAGAAGATAAAGGTCCAACTTGTACTAGAAAGGCTCACTGCCATCCAACTGGAGCAAAGCACAAAACACAGTCCTGAATTCCACAGCATAAATGTTTCTGAATTTGGATCAACAGAGATTACAAGGAAGAAAGATGGAAAGATGTGTTGCTCCCTTAGACGCCCAAAGGGACAAGAAAGCATCTATAGGAACAGCTTTTTTTCTCGGGGGGAGACTCTCAAAGGTATGTGTTTACTACTGAAGGATGTTCTCTCCCACCCTATTGAAATATTAAAGTGTGCCAACATGTTTACATAACTCTTTTTCAGATTACAAAATTTCAATTAGTAGTCACTTTAAAAGAAATGGTTTCCTTTGCTGTGATCATATAAATAAATGGGGTTTTCTCTCCTTTTTTTGTTTATAAAAAAATTTGAAATACAGCCTTTCTTATGTGGTAGCTCACTATGCCAAGGCCAACTATTCAACTATAAGACCTGAGAAATTGACTAATAGGTATGTGGAAGGAAGAGCTGTTGTCACGATTCTGAATTCAAATAGTTTCTAACATCTTTGAAGAACTGGTGATGTTTACTGCCCCTTTTGCTATTTTTTTTTTCCTGCTTCTCTGGGGAACATCTCTACTGCTAACTTATTGCATGCTTGGGAATCTTCAAGGAGGAAAGAAGCTAAATAAATTTGCAATATTATTTCAGATAAAAAGGGCTGGTTAAACCAGCACTGAAGCGTTCCATATTTATTTCATAGCAAATTTGCACGTCAAACATAGTTGACTTTATTTTATTTTTAAACTTCTTTTACTTCTGCCTATTCTGATGCTGAAAAACCCACTTGGGATTCAGAGCTCCATCTGGTTCTCCTAGTTTCCTTCATTGTCATCTGTAATGAGGAGTTTGCAATAATTTTTCGGGAGGACCACTTTGTTCACTGATTTGTGAAATAAATGGAACCCAGATCAGTTTATGCACATCTACCAGGGTCTTCAGAGGCTATAATAAACAAAATAAAACCTGTTTATGTCAGAAAAGAACAATGATAGACAGAAGTTACTTCTGAGTGAGATGGAATCATTTTGACTTTCTTCTCTTTGACAATGGAAGGGGGGAATTTTCCTTGGAGTCAATTCACACTAATAAAAAAATGTTAATTTTTCATATCCATGCTTCTTATATATGTCCATATGTAAACCATCACAGGAATTGATGACACTTTGTTTTGTTCTTGCTTTGGTTTGCCTTTTATAATGAAAGATGGATTTTATTATAATAAATGAGAAAAAGAGATCTCATCTTTAAACATGATTAGAAATAAGAACCAAACTCCATATCTTCATGGGGGACCAGTCGAACCCTTGTAAGTTTCTTTCCAAGTGATGTTTTTGCAGGTTGATGACATCTTAGGGTTTGCAGCAGAGATCTAAGCAGACAAGCCTTTGAATTGAGAATGAGCACTCTCTGTGGCATTCAGAGGTGAGGCTGCTCACAGGGGTTCAGTGACCCTGGAAACTAATTCCTCAGCAGCCAACTTTTCAAAAGAAAGCCTGTGATTAAATTGATGGAACGGCACTTGGTGGTTTGATTAAAGTGGGAAAGTTGGTGGGGGGACAAAACTCTACCTTTGGAAATAGAATTTCTCTAGTGCTAATTGACCAAGGCTTTGCTCTCAAGTGGGGTACTTTATTCTCTATATGGGATACTGAGATTTGGTGACAGGGAACCAATCACTTGCCACTCCTATCCCTCGAGGGAGGGTAGAGAAGAGAAAGGGTTTAGGGGTTTTTGCAATGGCTTCCTTGGAATTTATAAGATGAGACACCAATATAAAAAGAAAAGAGTAACTACCTTTCCTCCCATCTGCATCTTCCTCCAAAGTTACCTGTAATCTTAGCTCAGTGATTCTCAGTAATATCTACACATTAGAACTATCTGCGAAACACTGCAAAATTGTCTTTGTACACGCACACACATGCATGCATATGGGATTCACACTTTATGTTTTTAATATGCAGCCAAATTTGAGATCCAATATGCTAGTTCAAGCCCTCACTACCATTTTATCCACCTGTACATTATAAATAAAAGATAATCTGTATATCTTGGTTAACGGCACCCACCACTTGTGAGCCCCTTGAGGTCTACTGTGTCTTTCCATCGAAGTGTCTCCCGTAATGTCTTAGCCAGAAGCTTAAGCACTCTTTTCAATAAATTGAAATGCTGCATCACTCTTTCAAAAAACTAAATAACTTCCTAATAATGGATTTATTTTAGATAATAAAAAAAAGCCTACCCCATTTTAGACTTTCTAATAGGAATACTTCCCTCAAAGTATTGCATCATATGTTTTCTGTTCAAACCACTGATACTTGCGTTTACTAATTGATTTTTTTTTTTTAAAGTTGGCTTTGGAAAACACACATGCTGCCAACAAATCTGTTGCTGATATGAATCCTCAGGAGGCAGAAACCCATCTCAGCTTCACTCCAACAACTCCAAAAACCTTCACTGACGTAGCAAGGTGATTTTAAGCAATGTAGAGTGTAGGTAGACTAGCCAGCCAACACAGGTAATCCATGCAAATGCTCAGTTTCACTTGTGTGAGCAGACCACGGTGTTAGCACTCTTATTCCTTCAGAGACAATGAGGTTAAGCCTTCCTTCCATGAAAAGAGCCCAAATTTCCAGAGCAGATACAATGCCCTATAAATTCTACCATAAAGTAATGACAGTAATCACCATTATCATAACACTGACTTTTGGTGCTTGTGGTCAAATAAAGACACGTGTTCTACTTGAAAATCACTTGCTCTCAAATAACAATCACAATATACAGAGAAGGGAAAATGTTACATTCAGTGAAGTAGGGTGTATCTGTAACTCGAAAGCGCAGTAGATGAGCATGGAAAGCTGTTAGTAAAATGGATGCGGAATGAGGTATCGGGGAAGATAATAATCAACCATATAAATCTGAAGATAAATAGGTTTTTTCACACAGAATACCCCAAAAGCTAAGCAACTAGAGCCACTGGGGGCATTGAAGAGGGCAGGCAAGATGGGCATCCAAAAGGTGGGCCTGGTTTTGAAGACTACAGGGGGACAGTTAAAAGCCCAGCTTCCCAAGGCCACTGGAGCAGAGAGACAGTCACCCCTGCACTATCTTCATAGGAGACAGAGTCTCGCTCTGTTGCCTGGGCTAGAGTGCCATGGCGTCAGCCTAGCTCACAGCAACCTCAAACTCCTGGACTCAAGCGACCTCCTGCCTCAGCCTCCTGAGAGCTGGGGCTATAGGTGCACACCACCACACCCGGCTAAATTTTTCTATTTTTTTTGTTTTTTAAGCTCAGCCTGATCTCAAACTCCTGAGCTCAAATGATCCTCCCTCCTCAGCCTCCCAGAGTGCTAGGATTATAGGCATGAGCCACCATGCCCTCCCAAGAGAGACTGGAGAATTCATCTCAGGAGAAACTAAATCACTCAGTCTTACCAGAACCAAGAAAGCTGATTCTAAGCCAACAGTTGGGAAAACCTATCAACAGGTCATTTTATATTAAAGAACTCCAATAGAGACAAGAAACTGAGGCATGGGTATTTCAGATAGTGAAGGTACAATAGTGAAGAAAATAGGAAAGTTAGGTGAAGGGTGTATCTGAAGCAATTAGTTACACCAAATCCTCCCTCTACCACTGTGGTAGGCAGAAGCTCAGTAAGAAAGAAAAAACAGGGTTAACTACATAAAGTAAATATATAGAGATATACGTGTGTGTGTATATATGTGTATTACAAGATACATCAGAAACTCCACATCCTCCCTAGCATTTGCTGTTTTGGAATTTTTTGATAGAGGCCAATCTCACTGGGGTTATGTGGTATCTCACGGTGGTTTTGATTTGCATTTCTCTAATGATTAGAGATGTTGAACATTTTTTTTTATGTGTTGAATTTGGATAACCCAAGATCAACAGTTAAAAAGCTATATCCTGGTGAAAAATGCTTAAACATTGATTTATCTGGTTTGCCACTAGTTCACCACAGGTGTTTCCAATTTAATCAGATTTTTTTTTCACAGTCACCACTTATGTCTCTTTGTTGTGTTTTAGAGATAATAACTAAAAGCTGGCTACTCCTGTAACTATTGGTGTCACCAGACTCACTTCTTCGAGCAGTAACAATGTGCATACAAGGAAAACACAGGACAGTACAGTTTCTCACTGTTTGATATCAGACAACGCAGGTAATTCAAACAGAAAAATATTTAGCACTCAGGTCTAAATATCACAGACAGACTCAGCCTGAGATTTAAGTATTTAAAGCATATGACTATAATTTCTTGCTGTCTTAAATTTCTTTTCAGTAGAGACACAAATTACTAATGTTTTATAGATTCCATTTCTAGCTACCTGTTACAAGAACATATGGAACATTATGACTAATTGAACTTAATTGAATTGCAAGGGGCTCACTGTTTCTCAGAAATGGTATGATCATTTCATCAAGCAGTAATATATAATAAGCAAGAGAGGGCCAGAACTATTCTGACAATACTGTATGCTGCCTGTACTTGAAATAATATGTTTTTTTAATGACAGTTCATCTTGAGTTGAGAGGCTAAAATTGTAGGATGCTAGAGTACTTTTTAAATGACTAACATAGATAATTTCCATGATAAGTTTATTTTTTCTATGATTTGGGACAGAAATTTACCAGAAATGTGCATTTTGATATGCTTTAAACCACCAATGAATATTGCAATGCTATTCTCAAAAGTCACATGAATCAAAAATCATGAACATTACTAGACCGCTCTGACTACCTGCTAATGTTTTGACATGTTCATAAAAATAGTGAGCTTTTAGGTACTCACAAAGTACAGTAGTACATAATAATTACTGTTAAATATATTCTTGAATCTACATTGTTATTCTAATACATGATGGCATAATTTTCCTTGATTGAAATAAAGTGTTTCTGATTACATACCAATTTTTTCAAAACATATCTAGATATACGCATCTTTTAAGCTAATGAAAGTAATCATCCAAAAAGAAGTTTATCCTTGTTTAACTAATACAATTGTTAATAAGTTCAAAGTAGATGAGAAATGTGAGTTTAAACAAAATTTCTTATTTTACTTGTTTCTGAAGTGCTTGGTTTGACTATTACAAATTTGGAAAAATGAAGGAAAAAGAAGCATGGAAGGAAGAGCTTCCATGAGGGAGAGAAAGGAGAAATAAACAGAAGAATGAGATGTAGGAAAAGTGAAAGGATAAAGAGTGACTAACAAGGAAAGAAAGAAGGAAATGATGTAATTCCTGAAGCAGTAGTGAGCGGAGACTCCATCATAACCTGCTCTTGTATACACCATCACACAAACAAACAAAATTGAAAAAGCCTGGTCCTTTAGAAAGTGCTTCTCCCCTCCCCTACTTTGCCTTACATTCTTAGTTCCATTTCTGTAATCCAGTATTTTTCTAAATGTTGTCTACAATCTGCAGCACATGCATTACCTAGGAATCTTTTAGAAATGCAATTCTTAAGATCCCCATCCTAGACCACCTGAATCAGAGGCTCTAGGGGCAGGGTCCAGCAATCTGCCTTTTCTTTCTTTCCATTCTATTTGTCTTTTTTTCTTAGCAAACCTTCCAGGATATCCTCATGCACACTAAAAACCACTGCCCTAATCCAGGCCATCGCCATATCTTCCTCAGTCTCTTTGTGTTCATCAGTTTCTATCCAAAGAATCCAAACTCCATGCAAGGCTAAACGGAAAATTGTGAAATGTAACTGGTTGTTCCCTCCCTTCCTCTCTTAGCTAAAATAGGCCAAGATATTAATGAACTCATAGCAAAATAGGGTGTACTCAAATATTTGACATTTAATGCATTTTTTTAAAGGCAGGTGAAAATGAATGAAATGAAAAACACCCTATCTTGTGTGCTTTCAAATGTCCAGTATTTCCAAAGACAGAAATTCTGGGGCATATTTCCAGTTTGTACTCCCTTCGATACAGCTATGTGCAAAGTGACAATGGAATTATCTTTTTAAAAACTATATATAGGAAGGTCAACATTTGGTCCAAATTGTCAAGGTCTCCCTTCCTTCAAAATTAAGTATAAGTAATTTGGAATATTTCAAACCCTCAACTTTTCTGTCTCCTACCAATTTTTCCAACCTTTGCTCTGCACTTTCCAGCTCATTACTTTTCACAGGGCTTTCCACTGTCACGTCCATAACCTCATTCTTGCCGTGTCTACGGCATGCACAACTGTATCGCCATTTGAACTGCAAAATTCTATTTAAAGTTCAATTTCATGATCTCTTCTTTCCTAGTAAAAGAAAATCACTTACGTCCCCATTTTTATTTTTGAGCCTCTGTCTTAATCATGTCTGTCTTTCTATGGTCTATTTGATCATTTGCTCACGCATAGCTTCTCTCCATGAATGAAATTAAACCTCAACTACGGAGGTTATTCTTGCAACACATTTTCAACGCTATTTTATTCATAAGTTTTCCCACCTCACTTTCTGTTGTTTGTCCATTACTTGAAAATGTTTAAACCTTTTTAACTTATACAAATATAGCTTTACTTTTTGTATCAGTTTGCTAGGGTTGCCATCGCAGCGTACGGCAAACTGGGTGGCTTAAACAACAAATTAATTTTCTCGTAGTTCTGGAGACTAAAAGTCCAAGGCCAAGGTATCAACAGAGTTGGTTCCTTCTGAGGGCTATGAGAGGAGGATCTGTTCCAAGCCTTTCTTTCTGATTTGTAGATGGCCATTTTCTCCCTTTTCTTTACATGGTTTTCCCACTGTACATGTCTGTGTCCAAATTTTCTCTCCTTATTAGGACACTGGTCTCATTGGATTAGGGCCCATCCTAAAGATTTCCCTTAAACTTAATTACTCCTTTAAAGACCTTTCTCTTAATAAGCTCACATTCTGAAGTACTAGGGGTTAAGCCTTCCATATTTGAAGTTTGGGAGGGATGCCATTCAGCTCATATACTTTCCCTCAAATCATGCAGAATGGCATAATTCATAATAACAGGTATAAGGAGTGTGACATGGAAAGTAAGACTAATTGCTTGGATAGCTTAAAGGCAAAAAAGTCTCGTCGGTCTAAACCAGTTGAAGACATCATATAGTTTTATATTTTAAATAATTTCCCTCTTTTCCCATTTTCTCTAATGGCATGGTTTGAAGTAACAGGAAATGTATAGAATAACATAAAGTTTATACATTTGTTGTTAAATAAAATGCCTTCATAAGAGCCACAATAGACCTTTAGCAAATTATTGCTGAGCTGTTGCACCGCAGGCATTGAGAAAAAAATCAATCAATTTCTGCTATATTTACTTGCAAAGAACTAAAATATCATTCCTGAGCAGACTTGCTTGAAAAGAATCCCATCATATTTAATGGTGTTATTGTTCACCATTATTTTCTTCAGAGAATTGCTTTGGACAGAAATAATCTGAACTGAATTGTGAAGATTTTTCAATCATATTTCTTATCATCAGTTATCAGATGATCAGCAATATTCCCTGTTTCTTATATGGTACCAGTATCATTTAAAAAATACCAAGTGCCTTTAAGTAATTATTCTCTCTGGATAGAAGGCAAAATGACATGCCATCTTTTAGCTACTAAGAGTGAATGACTTTAACTGATTTATGGAGAACATCTCTAACAAATATAAAATGAACAGAAAACAGTAGTTTGCCCTTGTCGTTGAGAAATAATACAACTGTTCAATCTTAGTATAAATTTATTATTTTCTGTACCATGTGATATAAAACATCCATCCTGTAAAACATTTTAAAATCACAAAAATATTAATTGATTAAAAATTGACAGAATCATAGAATTTTAGATTTATGGATAATTTAGAGGCCATGTAGTCTGAACAACACATTTTTTTTTCAAATGAACAAATCAAGTATTGTAGAGGTTTGATCTCCTGTTTAGCAATGGGCTAGGTGCTATGAAAGATGGGAGAATTTTATATAATTCATCATTTCTAAGAGTTTATAATCTATGCAAAAGGGAGGACATAAGTATGTGAAAATTAAATAAGGCAAATACAATCACAGCAAAATGAGTGGGTATCATAAATAAAGCATTTTAAATAATATATATTTAATCTATATGAACACGAATGGAAGATACAGGCAAAATTTTTGCTGAACAAACCTTAATCTTGTATCTAAATTGATTTCCTATTTTGGGTAGGTTAAGGCAGAGCAGTTTATACGTGAAAACATGTTTTTATATGCTGTCCTAGATACTAAAGAAGCAAGAACTGAAGAAAGAGATTTTATAATCTAAGGTTTCCTTGTATTTTAAAGATATTAGATTACATGGCTTATCAAAGGTCAAAAGTTAATGTATTAAAAACTCTCAGAATTGGGAAAAAACATATAGATCATCTAGTTTCACCTCATCCAGTTGCTGATAAACTTCTTTGTTGTTGACCTGAGAATGGGCAATATGGACTATCTGGCCTCTAACAAGTGCTTTTTTTTTAGTACAGTAGGGGTTATAAACAAATAATTGTTTGAATTTTGACAAGATTCAATTTACTTCATCCAAAATGCATTTTACTTTTATTTCAAAATTCACTTAGAAATTCTTGAAATAAAATACACAGAAACCCCTCACTATTTTTACTCTTCCTGTCCAGTTGCCATAGCTTGTAAGATTTATACAATGTTTGTTGTTAAAAAAAGCAACATTTCAATTGTGTGAGTTGAAATGAGAAGCTATAGTGTGTGCCATAGTCGTATCGCAGCTCTCCTCATAACAAGATTGTTTCTCATATTGTTAGTTGTACATTATTATTTTCATAAACTCATTTTTAAATAAAAAAGAAAGGTCATATAAATTGTAAAATTCTGAGAAGAATGTAGGTAAGCCTAAGAATTCCAGAATTCATTCATTAGAAGAAAATTTGGTAGGAAAACATAGAGTGATATATACCTAAGTAACATAAATTTAGCTATGCACAAGTATTATGAGAGTTCTGTTGGCTCTAGGTGGTCTCACCAGGATGTCTGGGCACTGGGTAATATTTTTGAAATACTAGTTAAACATTGTTACAGAAGATCTAAAAGCTGTAGTCCATGTGGGTACTATTAAGAATCTTATTGATACAGTGGAAAATGTTAGAGTCTTTGCAGGGCTGAAATAAAAAGTGATAGAACAGAGAGATGGTTTGGAGGGTTGAGTTTGCAAGCAAGTTTGAGACCGTTTGGTAGATTTAAGTTCATGACTATGCAATTTGAAGATCGCAGGATAAGTGCCTTACATAGAAAGTGAGACTACACTAGGCATTCCTGGAAATGGAAGTTTGCTACAAGGCAAAGCATATATTCTAATTTGACAAAGCAGTGCTCTTTGGAAAAAAATATTATTGCATCTTTTCTGATCATATCAAAGGTTAAAAAAAAAAAAAAAAGGACTGACACCGTAAGTACCCAAAGATGACTCACCTTGCTCTGGAGTGGATATTAAGAAAGTGAAGGTAAAATTTTTGTTGGTATACTACCCTGAAACTCCATGGACCTTAAGATAGTGTTGGAGAGTGTACTGCCTGTTAAATAGTGCTTGAATCATAAAGCTCACGTGAGAAAGAAGGTTATTTAACATTAAGGAAATTTATAACATAAGAAGGAAAATCTTACCATGTTCTCTGATGATAGGCAAAACATTAAGAATTTATTTATTTATAGAGAAGCTATTGATTTATAGACATGATAACGAAGTGATCTTTCTGCCTGATTATTGTGACTTTTGGACTAAATTTTCTTCACAACTTTCACACCATATTCTAAGCAGTACCTCATTCAGGGTGAGGGTGAAGATGTTACTGATTCAGTGAAGGATTTACAGTACAGATTTGGATCAATGAGGCACTCAGGATTGAAAGAAAAGTATCACAACAAATAAGAGAGAATGGAAGAAACTGGTTTTGCCATTTTCTTGTTGGTTTGCAAAGTATTAAGGAGCTGTATCTCATTCTCATATAATTAAACACATCTGAGATATTTCAGACAAGACAGGATTTTATGATGAAGAACTTAATCTTAATGTATTCATTTTGATGTTCATTATTGATTAGAGGGGGAGGAAGATGAGTAGTCCTGAATACATAATGCCAAAAGTTTAGTCGAAATTTTAGATTTTGCCAAAAATAAAAAATAAAAGAGATCTTGTTAGTAAATACATGCATTATATTAAAACAAAAACCTGTAATCATGAGTCAGTCGTATGGTATCAGGATTCTTGGAGTTATGAGCAGTCTGGGGTACACTAGCGTCCTGGACTCAGAATTTGATGGACCTCTAGCATGTGTCATTGCCCTGGCACCTTTCCTGGAGTTCACCTTAACCTACAACACATCAGCGTGGTGACACTCCTTCATCTTCCTCCTCTTGTCACCAAACCTATTCCTCCATTGCTAACTATTATAGAAATTGGTGTTATTTGAATTCCTTATATATCCTCACTGTGTTATTTTAATTTTTAATTATATTTGAGTTGAATGACTATCACAGTTTATGCCTGTTGTCTAGGTGTAATTATTATTTTTTTAAACTTTTACAATTTCTGGGACCATTTTAATTAAATCAGCAACCAAATTTACAAAGATTCTCCATCAGAAACTTTTACACTTGGCAGGATATTCAGACTGTGATGTCAGCCTTTGATTTGAAAACCTGTTCCTTCCAAGACATTCATAGAAGTTATAAGGGGAAAAAATGCATCTGTGCCAAACTAACAAAAAAGGAAGAAATACTTTTAAGACAGTGTAATTATTAATAGCACACGATTCACAATAAAACATGACCCAGTTTGTATCTTAAATAGTATGGTCATTGTAGTTACAGCATGTATTTGTTACAGTTTAGAAAAAAATGAATTTGTACTTGATACTATGTACAGCATCATGTTATGCCAAAAAACAAGAAAAGAGAGAGAGAAACAAAAGAGAAAAGAAGGAAGAAAAAAAAAAACTGCCAAAGTTCATTCAATAGTTAGTAATTACTGTTTGTGTTTCACAACTCCTCAATAGGCTTTTATATAGGTATTTTATACTGTTTTAAAGACACATGAAGAAATTTCGTGTTTTGTATAGACTTAGAATATATTATTGCTTCCCATTTCAAGCAATGAGACGTATATTAAGATATGTGTATATATATGCACCCACCATCCGAAAATTCATTATCCCGTCAATTTTCAGGGACTGATTAGATGCAGATAAATGAGAAATACTTGAACTATCATTGGATCAGGAGGCAAATAATGGATTTAGAAAGGAAAGAGTACTCATTTTATATATACATATATTGTAATAGAGCATTGTTGAGTTTGTTTTCTTCATAGAAATAAAGTTCAATGGGGCTAGAAAGTCTAATCCTTTTGGCACAATATCATTGTCTCAGTCAACAAATAGAAACAAAATTGCTGGTCAGCATCCTTAGATGAAATTGAAGGATGAATTTTGCTTATAAAGACTTGAATTAGATTAGTGTTTGTTTTTATCTGATTTGTGGTGCATGCTATTTTCCTTTTTAATTACAAAATTAGCAAGGATAAATTTATTAATGTTCTTGGAAAGAAAAGTATTTTGATTTTGTTTTTCAAATTTGCCGTGGATTAACAAATTTACTTGCATGTCAGGTAGAAAAAAACAGAATTTATAAAAATATAAGAGGTTATCAAGATTTGTGTTATTAAACTGTATCATACATTGACACGGTTTTTATTTAAGTTCACAGAATAAATGGACAGATCTCTTCTGTTACTGAGATTCAGCTGAGCTTTTATTTGATCGTCTTGTTGCCTGTAATAAACCAGGGCTTATTCAAACAGAGTAAGCTAGCTCTTCTGTTTTTAAAGCTGAATTACACAGCATTTTGACAGTGAGTGAAATCATGGAGATTTCATCTAGGATTCACTGCCTCCATTGGTAGGGAAAAAACTGATGCCAAATGAGGACATAGATGAGAATGAACTAGCTGACTTGTGCAAATTAGCCTTGATTTTCTTTTTCTTTTAAAATTTGAGATTGACATTTGCATTATAAAAATACTCATATTTGAAATCAATTGACATTTCGTGTAAATATTGATTTTTTTAAATTTTATGATTATCATATTGAGGAAATAACACAGAAGTATACTCATTATGCCACACAAAACACAGGTGATGCTTTGTTGAAATGAAACCTTGAGAAATTATGGCCAATCTGTGATTGCACTTATCATTCAACTCTCTTCAGATTCACTGGCTGTATATATAAGTATTTTTTCTTTGATAGGGATCAGTAATACACCTTTTTGGACAAGTCAAATTCTTCTTTTTGGGCTGCAGGAGATTATGGTTTCCTTACAAGCTATCAAGGAGGTCTCTAGGTTTTACAGTTTGTCTTGAATTGATGATTAATCACCCTGACCCTAACACTTAGTCTTTTCAATGAATAGGCAACAGACACCCAATTCCACATTCTTTTTTTTTTTTTTTTTTTTTTTGAGACAGAGTCTCACTGTGTTGCCGTGGCGTCAGCCTAGCTCACAGCAACCTCAAACTCCTGGGCTCAAGTGATCCTTCTGCCTCAGCCTCCCAAGTAGCTGGGACTACAGACATGCGCCACCATGCCTGGCTAATTTTTTTTCTGTATATATTTATTTGGCCAATTAATTTCTTTCTATTTTTTTAGTAGAGACGGGGTCTCACTCTTGCTCAGGCTGGTTTTGAACTCCTGACCTTGCGTGATCCGCCCGCCTCGGCCTCCCAGAGTGTTAGGATTACAGGCGTGAGCCACCGTGCCCGGCCCCACATTCTTATTGTTAGCTTTCCTTTCTTACTTCTCAAGTTTCAGAGATACTGGATCTGCCAGAACATCTTTCATTAGAATTCCATTCCAGCATGCCATTGGTAAACATTTTAACAATTACTCCAATATGAAATGGAATAAGCTAACCATATTACAACTGTTAGTCATGATAGTGTCCTCATCGCCAGCTGTCCAGCTAGTGATTCATTCTCTAAATCCTATTTTAGAATTCGTTTTCTAAGACCACTCCTGGAGCCAAATGTCATATATTAAGGTGTCCCTGAAGACACAACCTAAGTCACAATATTACATACAGAACATTTACTGCAAAGTGCTCTCAGGAGGTGCATTTGTAAGAACGTGAGGAACGCAGCATTGGACAAAGTAAGAAGCCTACCCATAGATAGCATGCAATTGAACATTCAGTCAGGTTGCTCAGAGATCTGAAGCCTGGATGCACCTTCTGATTTGTCCCCAAGTGGGCCTTTGCATCCATGTATCAGGCAGTCATTGAATATAATTGCAGCCACCCCCTCATTTACTAGGAAAAGAAGTGAAACCTTTGTCCAGACAGTTCCCCTGCACTGAAGCCAAATTCCCATTGAAGAAATAAAGCTGTGAGGTGCCATCAGGTAAGATTGCCAGCAGTTGGGATGAGTACATGGACCCTGAAGAGGGTTTCTGGCCATTAAATAAAAAATAACAGCTTTAAAAAAAAAATCTTTATTTGTATAAATCTCTTACCCTGAAAAAAAGGGGGAGTTTTTAGTGAAATCAATGTAATTGCTTATTTGCTTTATCTAGATGTCTACCTACTTCTCTATCTAGCTATCTATCTACCAACCTGCCTAACTACCTTTCTAGAGCCATATCTTCTTTAGAATATGATCTACTAGGACAATACAGTCAAACTAAGGGGTTTCAAACATATTTGAAATAATTTATCTCTCTGTGGTTTGACGATTAACTTAATTTGTAACCACTTTTGCTATCTAACAATCTATCCTCTTCTGATGCCAATTTTTGTTTTGATTAACTGTAGCTGTATAAGAAATATTTAGTGGTTTTAAACAAAAATAATTTATTGTTTCTCTGGGTCTTTCTCCTGATCTGGGCTAGTTCAGCTGGGGTTAGATGGTTTAGGACAGGCTCTCTTGCCTGTATCAAAAGTGGCAGGCTCATTGATGTCTAGGGAGATCTCAACTGGCATGGCTCATCTCTGCTTCACATACCCTGTCATATAAACTTCTTCAACGACAGTCTCAGGGTTCCAAAGAACAGGAGAAAGCAAAGCCTAATGTGCAAGAATTTTTACGTCGTTTGTCACACTTGCTAATGCTCCATTTACTACATCGAGTCGCTTGGCCAAGGTTAGGATAAAGGGGTTTCGACTTCTTCATACAAAGATCTGCAGAGTCACATTGTACATCAAATGGGAAGAATTTTAGGCCATTTTTATAATCTATCACTCTAAAAAAGAATAAAATGAAAGAAGATAGAATTTATTTTTAAATATTTGATTAACAGAGACAAATTTATTCTATCAAATTGCTCATTTATCCAAAATGCTTAGTCCTGGAGGTTTTTCAGATGTCTATTTTTTTGAGTGTTATTACATGTGCATCATATCTAATGGTTGAGCATTCCTAATCCAAAAATTCAAAATTTAAAATGCTTAAATAAGAATTTCCTTTAAACATCATGTCAACACTCAAAAGGTTTTAGATTTTGAAGCATTTTGAAGATTTTCAGATTATCAATACTCAACCTGTAAACATGTTATAAATGCTTACTCTTAAGTTCTGTATGTAACTTGTCACATGCCAGTAAAAAACATTAAAGTGCCAGCCTCCGTCCACTTCTGTAGAGATTGCCAGTCTAAAATTTTTTATTTTATTTTCTGTAAATCAGTTGAGGCACAGACTTGCTCTATTCCAGGTACGATATTTTGCCAGAACAACTTAACAAATAAGTTTTCTCTTCCATCACGTGACACGTTTGGTCATCATATTTTGTGAAGTTAGTAGCTTTTGATGTCCAGTATCTAAATTTCTCAATTTATCATGGTTGTAAAATGGTTATATTTGATATCTAATTCAATCTTTCCTTTTAATTCATTAGAAATAATACTTGTATAAGTTATGCATTAGTTACTCAGTGGCATATTTTCTATAATAGGAATCCAATAAATGTTTGATTCATTCTTTTAATTTAACAATGTTCAAAATAAGTTGGTTCCCAAGTTTCCTCCAAAGTTGATCAATTAATATGTGTGTCTGTTATAATGAATGAATTTAAATATCTTTGAAAGGTTGCCATCCGTAACATTTTATCATTATTGAACCCCAAAATATTTTATCTGAAGGTTATCTCTTCAAATTAGTTTCTGAATATTTTTTGATGTGACCATAAAAGTCTACACATCTAGTATGACAAGATATTCAAGGTACATTGTCTTAGTTTATTTGTGCTGCTGTAGCAGAATATCACAGACTGGATAATTTATAAAGAACAGAAATTTACCTCTCATGGTTCTGGAGACCAAGAAGTCCAAAAGCAAAGTGTTAGCATCTGGGCTGGTAAGGATCTTCTTACTGCATTTCCATGTGGCAGAAGGGTAAACTCACAAGCTTGCCTAATGCTGCATGATACCTGACTTATAATGAGCTTAGTCCCATTAATGAGGAAGGAGCCCTCATGGCCTGATCACCTCTTAAAGGACGCACATCTTAATACTATCACATCGGTACCCCCTGAATTTGGGAGGGAATTAAGTTTCATTGTGGATTTTGGAGGGAACAAAAACATTCTAACCGTAGCATTCACCTTATTTTCTTTTTGGCCTGTATTTAAACTTAGCCATTAATCCAAGAGGCTCTAGTTCTTTGGTGGAAAATTGTATTTCAAGACCACAACCTAAGTGCTAGCAATGCTCATTTAAAAAATTCTATCTGAAACCCCTATTCTTTTTTTCCATGTAATATAACATATGCACAGATTCTGGGAATTAGCATGAATATCTTTGTATAGCCATGATTCTGTCAAAATATTCCTGTGCATTTTTACCATGAATCTTTAAAGGAAGATGTAGTTGTCTCTTAATGCTCTGATACAAAATCACACATTCTTCTAGAGGCTGACAAAGTTTTTTATTTCAAAATATTCTGTTGTAACTTCATTGTAGATTATTTTTCTTAAAAATGTGAAATGATTGTTTCATTAATTATTTTATTTTTTTCTCAAGAACTTCTTTTAGTATTTTATAACTGCTTTCCAAATTTCCTTCTGTTTGTTTGTAGTTGCCTCAAGGTAATATTTACTGAGTTACCTATTATAAATATAATTCTTACTACTCTTCAATATAGTCATATGACTTTCAATTTTTATACTTTTTCTTGAAATTAATTAATACTTATGGTCTTCATGGATGCATAGGTAACTTTCTATTCTTTCATAATTTTAGATTTTGTATTTTTTCATTTTACCATTGTTTTTGTTTTTCATTACTGATGGTTCAACAATATATGAACCCAGCCTAAGAGAATTAAAAGTAATACTTTCTATCAGTAACATCATTCTCTTACTCGTGTAACTTTTTATCTCTTTTGTGTAGTTTCTAGAAGACCATGCAAAAGCTATTCTTACTCAAGTTGAAGTCATTTTGACAGGATATAATAGTGTAGCAATATGTCTCAACTTTGTTTTCAGAATATTGGCCATGTGGAAAAGGAATGGCATGGTTGCATCTGCAGGCTTGGAAAGCATGTTATTTCAGTAATCCAGGTGAAAGTTAGAAGGTACTAGAAATAGAGGGAAGTAGAATGGATCAAAAATATTTTAGAGATCAAAGTAGGATGATTTCATAACTAATTGAATATGAGGGGAGGAGAGGACTCAAAGGTGACTCTCAGGTTAATGCCTGTTTCAGTGATGGTGCCTTCTCAAAAAGAAGGTCAGAAGAAGAATAGGCTTTGTTTTTTAGTTAGACTAGCTCAATTTGGGATGTATTTGGGCTGTGATGCTTAGGAGAACCTCTAAGCGAGATGTGGATTTGGGAATCGTTGTAAATTTAATCCATAAAAGCAATTAAGATTATTCAGGGGGAACAAGCAAAGGAAAAAGAGAAATAAGGAGAGGACCTTGGAGAACATTAATATCTAAGCTATGGGTAGAACAAAGAGAATGTGATAAAGCAAACACAGACCAAACTCTCAGGTTGGCATATTCCAGTGGAGGCAAAAATCAGGAAAACAAATACTAATAGATGAGATTTTCAATTCTATCACAAATGAGGTCAAATAACTTGAAAAGTGCAATGTATTTGTCAGAGTTGGTAAAGCTCAGAGGCTACTGGACTTTATAATTCTAAGTACATGGACTTAGTAAGTTCAAGTTAACATGCCCAAGGTTAAACAGCCAATAAGTTGAGAAATATAATTTTAGCCAAGGATATTTGATTTGTCTGTCTTAAATATTATGATTTTTTAAAAGTTGAAAAAAATTAAAGGAACAGAAAACCAAGGTCAATGATTGATAAATACTTAAACCAGTTCTTGTGGTAGAAATAATTTTCTAAATTTGAAAGCATTAGAAGAAAACTAAATCAGAGAAAAAATATATTTTTCATAAAAACTATTTAAATCGACATATAAAAAAATAAAAGGAAGCCAAGAGGAAACATAACATTTTAAATGAAATCTTGATACCTGTAAATTTTTATTTCAAATATCCTAAGTTTCTATCATTTTTAAAATACCTGAGATGATTCAAAAACACAAAATCTCACATCCCTGAAAATTATAAAATATTACAATAATATGAAAATAAGTACAAGACTTATGGGGCTGAACTGAGAATTACAATTGGCAGCCGACATGAGCTTGCCAATTGGAACAGATGGTGTAGATATGCTTTGGTCCTGTGCCACAACCTCCACCTGGTAAGAGACCAGCATCTATGCCAACAGAAAACTTGGAAGCTTCCCTCCTACTGCACAGACATAATATTTTTAGGGGATCATGGTATACCCTGATCTTCCATTGCTACACTGCTTTTAAGTACCTCCCATAATACATATTATAATAAAAGATTTTAAAAGATGCCATGAGGACAGAGAGACTGGGATTGATGTGTTGTATCCTGAAAGGTGTTGCCTCAACATGTCCAATTTTGTGGGAAAGGACATCCATCCATAGGAGTGCCACTATTCACATCTGCTGAAGATTACATTATTTTCTGAATTCTTTTAACATAGTGTCTGAGAAAGTTGTAGTGACTTTTGAAGATCATTATACTTCAGTCAAGTGGAATTACATTACATAAATATTTTCCAGCCCAGGAAATGGGTCCAGAAACTCCATCATAAACCTAGAGTATACAAGTCAATTAGCTGAAGTTTGCTTGCTTTTTTTCCCCTCTCCACTAAATAGGTTGGTATTTGAACTTTCTGTTTAGAAAGCAAACAAATGCTGTAAAGTAGCATATGTTAAAATGGTCTTCCTTATTCCCTTAGCTTAAGCCATGCAAAAGTCAGCCAATTTGCATCTTGAATATAAAATCAAAGGCTTTGGTCCAGCAATTCTTTTTTAATGCTATCTAAGAAGTGTACTTGATAGATAGAAAACCCAGGGTACACCAGAACATGTTTTCTTCTAGAAACAATGAATGGGCTGGACATCTATTCTACTGAAGAGAAGCAAAATAAATAAACAGAATCAAAATATACATAAAACAAGGAAAAAATGAGTACAGAACAATGGCTAAGGGGAAAAGTAGCTGCAAGATTCAAAGACTGTGTTTCCAAAGACTATTTAATTCTCTAGAATAATAAACTCAAATATTCTCTACAACCACATGGTCCACATCTTCCAACTATTCTACACCATCTTTATCTTTATTCCTGATTTTCAACATCACTGACCCTTTCAAACTCTGAATCCACTTCTTTCTTCCTGTCAACCTTTTTTATTATTCATTTTTTGTTACTTGCAGTCCAACCAAACTCCAGAATCTCTCCATGATCTTACTCTTGTGAATATCCTTAGCTTTTCTTCCTCACTCTTTTCCACATTAGTTGCAGCTACCTCGAAGAAGTTCGGAGTTGGATAAACCCAGGATGTCTATTCTCCAAGCCTGTGCAAGGTATGCTGAGAAATTTGTGTAACTGCAAAGATTATGGCCTAATACAGATGTTATTTATTGTCTTCTATTACATAGTAGGATGTTTGCTTGGTCATATCTTCTCAGCTCTCTTTAAACTTATCCCAGTTTCACCCATCCTTTCAGTAGAGAAGTTTACTTTACAAGTTAAACAGTGATCATTAGGTGAGAATACACTCCATTTTCTATCATCAAATTTTAGAATTTCCTATGTTATTACTTGTCATAACTTCCATCTGTTGTACAGGAAAAGCAGTTTTTCTGTCCAGGTAGTAAAACAAAATGGGAGTGACACCACATTTTAGAGTGGTTGGACATTCTGAAGGATGGCTATCGGTTGTGACGGCTGATGGACAGAGGTTACTTGCACCTGCTGGGGACAGACCAGTGAAATAAGAAAGTTCTGCAAATTGTTCGTGGAAGTCATCCACATTAAACGTGATTCTTCACTGGCCACAATTTTCCAGTGTTTCTCTGGAATTCAAATAGGTAAAAAAGTCTGTTTAGAATTATATGACTGTAGAACATAATTCTGATTTAGACGTAACCCTCTGATTTATGTATGTGCTTAATATACTGATCTCTCCAGAAATGTGATCACTATAAAAATAAAAGAACACTTAAATTTATTTTGTTCAGAATTTTACCAAAAGTTGTTCTTCAACTTGCACTTTCAGATTGATATTTTATTTTTATTATAAATGTGTAGTATATTAGAAAGCAACACAAGATAAAGAAAAAATAAAGCAAATTAAGGAGAATGAGAAATCTTAGAGAGCGTCTTGTAATTTAAAGGGGTCGGTAGATTAGACCTAATTTAAAAAGTGACTATTGAGTCTGTCTTTGAGGGAGGCGATTAATTTAACCATTTATTAATTAAGAGATGCAGAAGGAAGAAGAGTCACTAACAGAAAGTTCACACACGACAACATCTAATGTCTAGGTGATGACATTACTGTACTGATTACATGGCTGTAATAACTCTTGTGTCTTGTATACTTAAGGGTTTAGTCATCCTGTAAAAATAGTGCATACTCTAAAAGAATCTTTACGTTTAGATCATTCATCAGAAAAAAAATATAACTTCTATACAAACACAAAAATGCTTAATCTAAGTTTTGCAATAAAATATATCATAATAATAAAAAGTTGAAGACAAACTAAGTGTCCCTTCAAAAATACGCAGCAATTGCATTTTTTATTTGAGATTGTTTAATAAACTTTAAATGAATAAAATACAAATTTTAGTAACTTTTTTCTGTAGTTAAGAGTTAGAAGTTGTTGACTACAAAGAGCAATAATCGGGAGTGACATTAGTAAGAAGGCTGAAGAGGGGCCAAATGCTTAAACCCTACACACAAAAAAAGGGCCCAAACAACAAATAAACAGCCGCATTTTGACCAGAGTGGCTGAAGGAGAGTGCTGGAGTACATGAGGGGAATGGCAGAGGCCCTGTGGAGCACACGGACTCAGGATGGCTGCACAGAAAGGGAATAAGCACCCTGGCTTTGCTACACATTCTCCCCCATCAAGATCAGCACAGAACCAGCAGGGACTCTCTTTGCAGAGAAATAAGTTCTGGTGTTCTATTGCAGGTAGGGTAACTACAGTTACAACATTGTCTTGTATATTTCAAGGTAACTAGAAGAGAGGATTTTGAATGATCTCACCACAAAGACATGGTAAATGTTTGAGGTGATGGATATGCTAAATACCCTTATTTGATAATTACATAATGTATACATGTATTGAAACTTCACACTATACCACATAAATATGCACAATTATTATATGTCAATAAAAATAAAATAAAATAAGTAAACTAAAGAGCTATAATAAAATATCCCTGAACAGACATTAAATTTAAGAAATTAAGTAGCTATAAAGTTTTCCTCTTTCATTTAAATGATTTTATTTAACTGAATATTTATATTTTATTTATACTCTTAGTTTAATTTTATATATTCATTTGATTTCATAAGCATAATTTATATGTATGATATATTTATATTAATATAATATTGTTTTACTTCATTGTTAAGCTAAATGCATAAATACTAGAAATATATGAGATCAAACATTTACAGACAAACTGATAATATTTCCAATGTCCAATGAGATTATTTTTATTAAAAAGTAAATGAATACCTAGTCATAAATTTAAATGTTAACAAATTGGCAAATCAGAAAAAACTGATGTCACATGAAAAAATCCCACATTTATAAAAATTATTCAATCCAGCAATAGCACTATTAGGTATCTAACCAAAAGAGCAAAAGTCATTCTATAATAAAGACATCTGCACCCGAATGTTTATGGCAGCACAATTCACTATTGCAAGGATGTGGAAACAACCTAAGTGC